>VYYI01000377.1:0-33175 GCA_021029175.1 Bilobella aurantiaca | reverse complement strand
CAAAACTTTTTTTGAACTCATTGTAATTGTGCGAATAATTTGGTTTGGATGTGTCACAAGTGTGTGAGTTTGTGTGGGAGACAAGCACGTCTATGCTCTTCAAGATACAGAACCAAACTCCTCAACACCAATAGAGTTATTGGTGTATTTTCTATGCATGATATACCATCAAAACGAGTTTAGAAATTTACCATAACTTTCATATATATATAGTTATCATAACAGAAATTGTTGTACATTAAGTCAAACAGTCCCGTGCAAGGACGGAAAATCTTTTGCACACTCGGTAGAGTGTTACTTTGTGGTCGTATGCTAATATTTAAATTCTCGAGTCAATATTTCCCACTTCCAAGGCTTGAAATGAAAAGTTAATAAAGGATCAAATATACAAATTTTAAAGCTAGCAGGCGACCACACGGTAAGAGTAGAAAACTTTCTAACATATTTTGACCAAAATTTTTAAATATGAGAAATTTTTGAATAAAATTCCCTGTTATAGATGACAAAATGTTTGCATGATTTGATGATACGTTTTGTATAATTGTTTCAAAGTTAATTAATTGTGAAGCTTGGGAAGAGAATGTGCGATGAATACATATCAGCTACAAATTTGGTAGGAAGTGACTTCTTGCTTAAGCCTTTGTAAACTACCGCTCTGTATAGCGGAAGAGAGATCGATTTAAGCAAATTGGAGATTTATGATTTGGGAATTCGAATATTGGATTGAGACTCTTTTTCGCTGGAGCACACTGTACACCCAGGTAACAAAAGTCACATCCATAAATTGTCCGTGTCAAGTTCCTTTTGGCTTGGGTTCATAAAAACTGAAAGTGAATAGACAGAGAGCGGCAAAATGAAAGCGTAGCCTCTCTCAATTGGTTTTGGGAATTGGCATCTCACGACTCTAGCCACCCTGAAAATTGACTTCTCTTTTAAATCTCCCGCGCCAAAAACCAAGTCCAAAGTTGGAAAAGGGCTCTTCATTTAAAATCAAGTTAAAATGTACCGTGTGTTTCTCAAATTCTGCCATGAACGACTATCGATAGTCTTCAGCTATTGCAGAACGCAGAATAGGTAGAACGCAGCTATCCTAGCTATCCTAGCTATCCTAAGCTATCCTAGGTATCCTAAGCTATCCTAGCTATCCTAAGCTATCCTAGCTATCCTAGCTATCCTAAGCTATCCTAGGTATCCTAAGCTATCCTAGCTATCCTAAGCTATCCTAGCTATCCTAAGCTATCCTAGCTGTCCTAAGCTATCCTAGCTTATACCAAAAAGGCAGACTACACGATCGTGTAGTCTAACTGTAGGGTATAAGCTAGGATAGTTCCAGTGTGCGGAATGGTTTGTTAGGCTTTTAAAAGTGGTGATTCATAAAAATGGGGAGAAATTCTCGTGCACAAGGATCAAAGTCCACTTAACGTTGACCATGTAAAAAAGAAAGATGGAATAAATCTCGGCGGGATATAAATCAGGATCTAAAATTTGAAATTTCCGCCTTTTTGGCATCTATAAGTGGAAAAATAGGGAAATATTTGGAGCCATACATCAAATACCTTATTTGGAATAACACAAGAGGGGCTTTTTTTCGCTTATAGCCAACGTCGCAGGACCGTAATCTCTCGACCAACTAGTGGGTCATTTTTCATGGACTTCACTTTGATGCAGTGCCGGAAAGTGCGAGGGCCCTTTTGTGCTACGGGTGTGCAGTGCTGGTGCAGATGAATATAAAAGTGGATAAAGAAGATGAACGGCGAAGTTGTACATGATAAGGGAACTCTACTCCACTGCCCATCTACTGAGGCAATTTTCGTAAAGTATAAAAGAAAACTTGAAAAAACAACATTTTTTTTTCAAAATTTTAGAAGAGAACACGCTTCGATATCTAAATTATTTCCAATACTTCCTTCATAAATTTACGTGTTCTAATTTTTTTTGTCGAAGTTGTAGCTATTTCTAGCAAATTTGTTTCGTTATAGTTCAATAGCTTTTCTATGTCTTTCGCTTCTAAAACGTTTCTTTTGAAACTCTCTGTACGTGGAAAAGACGAAAGGAAGTCGCAAAGAAGAGAACAAAGGAATGAATTATGAACCACTTTCTTCCAAAGAAGATTCTCTAGAAATTCATTCGAATATCATCAAAACTTCTTCCATTTCGAAAGAGATTAGCATTTTACATTTGAGAATAATGAAAAGTCATAAACCCAATTAGCTCAATTTGTTTCAAACATCATTTCAAAAAGCCCTCTAGAACTTTTACTGTTAGTTCTGTGCAAAGTTGGAAGGAATTTTCGGGGCACTTTGAGAAATTATGGTTAGATGCGATAAGATATGGGGCAAAGTAAGTCAAAATGGGGTAATATGAGACTAGATAGCCCTAAACTAGAGTGACAGATAGAAAATCAAAGAAATTCCTGTAGTAAGTCGTTTGTCTCTAAGTTGTCATTTTGTCATTATTTCTGGATATTTCGGGCATGTTGAGGCAATTGGGGCAATTTAAGAAATCGGTTCCGAAGTGTCGTCGGACACAAAATTGAAAAACACCCTGTAGTAACAAGCTTCTCAGTCTTATCGTTTAATGAATTTGTCATAATAATATTTCTACTGACTTAAGAACTGGCTTAGAAGGAATTTTGGGGGTACGATGAGAAAATATGGAGCTGGAGTGCTCGAGGGCAGAAATGTGAGGAACACCCTGTAGTAGCCCATCTTCCAAAGCTTAAGAGAGGGCTTGAAGACATGAAATTAAAATCAAATCAAGATAAAAGTGCAATTAACAGGAGGATTGAGGGGGGCTGGAGACTCTGGAGAGTAGGAAGAAGAAAATGGATTTTAAATCCTCCCGCTCTCTCTCGGCAAATCAAGATGGAATCCCACCAAAAGTTTTGCCTAAACTTTACTTTTCGTTTTCTTAGTCGCCCAATTCCCGCTCGAGCAACACAAGGTAGAAGGGCCTTAACTTAATTAGGAGGAAACGGCTGTGTGTGCGAGTTGAGTTACGTAAGTTCCTGGGACGAATCCCATTGGCGGCGAGAGAAAGAAAAAGTTTTTGAAATGTGGAATAGTCCCACTACGCCGCGTACTAGAAGGGATTTAGGGAAGTTATTAAAAACTTAATCTCTCCATTCCCTAAATTAGTCAAGAATCCTGTCAAAGGAGACGTAGGGATTACCTCCTCTCATTTTCTCAAGATGCAAATCTCCACTAGAAATTTTGAACATCAAAGTTTTTGTCAAAATTTCTTAAGTATACCTTCAATAAACTCTCTCGACACTAATGATGATTCTTTCTAATCGACAACTAAATAAAGAGAAATTTGTTGAAAGCCATAGTTGTATACATAGGTTATACAACATTTACATACATATGCATAATTACATATGTATGACAGTTACCAGAATGAAGATCCGATAAACAAGCCCGTCCTAGGACAACCGATACCATTTGTTAGCGATATTATCTGTTTTTTTTTTATTTAAGCTATTAAGTTATTCTAATTAAGTTATTGTTTAATTAACTTTATTTATTTGTTTAAGTTTTTTCACTCCACCGTCAATCACTGTCCACCGTGAATCAATTGTTTTTTCACTGGTTGCATTTCCTACACCAAATCCCTTACTCAATGAGTCCAAAACTCCAAACATGCAAATTTGGTTATCAGGATTTTCAAGCATGTAGTATCTGGTACAACCTTCGATATCTTATGAATTTTCAAACTTGGTCAAATTTCTATATCCTTTAGCCTTTTGAACCTGGAATAGCGTAATAGAGGGCTTCCTGAAGATATCGATTCCTTCAGAAAATTTTTTAGATAAAGTTGAGCCCTAAAATTGTGGTATCCATTTTTGAAATTCATCTAGCCTCATCTAATTTTGAAAAAGTAATAATTTTCTGAGCCTTCTTCCAAAACTTTTGATAGGAGGAAGGGACTCCTGGGGATTCCTGTGGAAAAGTGAAAGGAGAAAAAAGAGAAAAAAGAGAAAAGGAGAAGGAGAGAAAAAGAGAAAAGCTCATCTCTCCTCAGCTTCTTTTCCTCATA
The DNA here is from genome assembly GCA_021029175.1 of Bilobella aurantiaca. Classification (NCBI taxonomy): domain Eukaryota; kingdom Metazoa; phylum Arthropoda; class Collembola; order Poduromorpha; family Neanuridae; genus Bilobella; species Bilobella aurantiaca. The sequence goes on along the minus strand of VYYI01000377.1, from coordinate 29,137 downwards.
AACTCGTTGGATCCAAAAATTATAACACTTTATAATCAAAGTTCAGGAAAGAGAAAAGAATAGCCGAATTTTCTCCACTTTCTCTCTTCCTTTCACTCTCTTCACAATGGCCCCACCTAAACAAAGGAACTCACAAACTTTGCTCAGACAAAAAAAAGTGTGAAAATGAAAGTAATGGTTTTCTTCTTTTTCTAAGGAGTAGAATTCGACATTGTTCCCTTCCGCTCCATCACCACTCAAAACTCGAGCATAGGGTCAATGTCCTCTGCCAAAAATTGCTTCGGTATAAAAAAAATGCTCTGTATAAAAAAACCGCTGTCTTAGAACAAAGTGGACCAGTTTAAAATAGACGTCAAGACCAATGATCAATCATTGAAAGAGCTCTTTAGGTTGGACCGTAAAAAACGAAGAGATGACCAAGGAGACCTTGTTAAAAGGAATTACGCGAAAGAGCGTGATACTTTGGCAGAAGCATTAGTGGAGCAAAAAAAAAATTACACCAAACGACACGAAGGAAAGTGAGAAGAGAGAAAAACGCCTCCAACTAGAAAAATACGTTTTCAGCTAAGAAAAAACGTTTTTAGCAAAGAAAGAACGTTTCTAGCTAAAAAAAAACGTCTTAAACAAGAAAACAACGTCTCCAATCAGGATAAACAGAAACTAACAACAAAAAACTGAAAAACGAAATCTTAACAATGAACAAAGTAAATTTTATAACTAGATACGACACCTTTTTTCAATATTCTTAAACTATGAAAAACGTTTCTATCTAGAAAAAACGCTTCTACCTAGAAAAAACGTTTCTAGCTAAAAACGCGTTTTTAAAAGAAAAAACGTTTCTAACTAGAGAACGACGTCTCAGGTTACGAGAAAATCAAAATTTTGAAAACGTAAAAAAAAAAGTTTTTAAGTATAAACTATTTTTCAACGTTCTTAAACTATAAAAAACGTTTCTAGCTAAGGAAAGATATTTCTAATTAGAAAACAAAGTATCAAAGTACGAAAAAATTAAGAACGGAAATATGTTTTCAAAACACAACTCTTCAATGTTCGCTTGTTATTTTTTTTTGAAAAAAAAAATTGGAAAAATGATTTCAGAATGGTTGAATTTTTTTTTGGGTAAGATGAGAAAATGAAAAAGCGCATTTCATTTTGAAATTGAATCTCGCAGGATTCCGGTGGGAGATGGGTGATCTCTTGGGTGTTTGAATGATGAGAAAATGGAGGCTGATCATTTCCATCTGCCTCATATTTTCCCCATCTAAAAGCACATGCCAACATTTCTCAAGTCCCCCCTGTACTTATCCAGGAGACTAACAAATAGGCCTCATTTCAACTTCCATCAAAAATCATTTCGAGCCTCCCTGCAATGGATCCCTTCGAATAATGACACTTTTCCATTGTCTCGAGCCCTTAGCCTCCATCAATCAACAAAAGTTCAATTTGGCAAGTCTTCAGCTGAAAAAACAATTGGGAATCGTGCCATAGTGCTTCTAACAAAAAGGCTATGCATTTTAATGTAAGCCAAATATTTTTAATATTTATGAATTCAAATGTGCAGAGTCATTCATAACTACTGCACGCCTCTCTAATCGCATTAACATCATCAAGTTTGAGTTTGAGGGAATTTCTCCAGCTAAATGTTTGTGCAGTAGTTTTGCGTGTTTCCTGGCACATCAGTTTGGAATCTCTCTGTATATTACACAAGTTTGCTGAATAATGATTTACTATGCTTTAACTTGTAAGATTATTTAGTTATTTTGACTATTAACTTAAGATCAGAAGACGGAACTAACGTAATAATTTTTTTTACTATAAAATCAATCACGTTTTTATGTTTCTCGTTATGTTCCAAACTTTATTGAACGTTTTATCATTTATCATAAGTTCTCAGAATTTATTATAATTGGTCATTTATTATTATAAATTCTTTTATAAATAAATTATAAATGACAAACGAATGGAGGTTTTGAGTATTTCCTTGAAAAATTTCGAATCAGTGGGTTTTAGAGAACCTCAAAATTGGCTGAATGCCCCTTACGCCGCGCATTAATCTAAAATTGTTCCTCTGGGGAACTCCGCTGAATAATCCATTAGGAACTCCATTTCCAAAGAAAGTTGACTAACATTTGATCTGAGAGGAGTGCGCCGCCAGGTCGCGGTCACCGGCCCAAAATTTATGGTTTTGTAAACTGTTGAGATTTCTCCCTGAGTGAGTCAATAGAACCGAGAGAGCTCTGAAGGCCATTTCGGAGGGCTCCTGAAGGGCCCACATTATTTCTGCCAGTAGGGATTAGGCTCCACAAAAGAAAAGCAGGACTCTCTCGAGGAAACATAAGTCAGAGGAAGTCCTTTTCTTTCCTTTCAAGGGCTCCTCCGGAGCTACCTTACGAATAGAGCCTTGTTTATTTATGGATTCGATACATTTGGCCAATTTAGGGGCCCTTCACTGCTTTTTTACAAAGGCCCTTAGCCTCATTTCCGTCTTACGATACACAAAGAAAGAGCACCTACAAGGGCCCTTCGCCTAACGCACGTGTTGTATAAGGGGTCCGACTTTGGTGCGCCCCGATCAAATGTTTATCCGAAGAAACGAAATTCGACTCCCGAGATCCTGTCTCTTGTGATTTGAAAATCGTTGTATGCAACATGCGGAATGCCGTAACATGTGAAATGAGGCCACCATGAAAAAGGGGACTTAAGGGTACATTAGCATTAGAGATACGAGCCCTTCGTTTGGCACTTTGAGCCATGTCATCCTGGAAATGTTGCTAGCATACCTACCGCATTTTGATCTAATCCTCAGCATCCTGCTGAGACACGACGCAGCCAACGGGGCTGAACATGAAACTTTTAACCTAGCAATAACAGTTTCAAAAGCGATTTGAAACACAGCGATGAGCAGGAGAGACAAGGGGGCACTGTGAGACACACAATAAATTCTGCTTTTCGGACCATTAAACTCAGAAAACTCTAAACTCTACTTAAATAGAAGAACCAGTCATGCTAAATACTCTTTTACCGCAAAGTACTCTAATGTATATTATTTTTTAGGGGTTCAAAACTAAAATCTACTTTAAAGTTTTTATTTATTTAAACCCAATTAATACTCATATACTCTAAATGTTATACAATTACAACAAGTATAGATATTCTAGCGTTTGTAGAATAGCACTTCTGAAGTGTTCTGTAACATATGCGTACACATATGCAAATTCATTTACGTATGTATGTACATGCCTGTTACAATTTTGATAAAAATTTATCATGTTATCAATAAAAATAAATAGATAAACATTTTATTTCTGTTCTGATTTACAAATGCAAAAACCAAATTTGCTATCTTGTGTAGAAGGAAAGTTTGTGTTTATAAGTTTTATGTTTTCAAATTCTTTTGAAATATGATGCTGCAGATATGTGTCGATAAATCTTTACCGATATATTATTGTAAGAATACTTCTATTTAAAAACTTAAAACTCTAAACTCTAAATCTTATATTCACGTACTGCGCTCAAGCGAGTAAGCTCTTGAATTATAGTTTTCTAAACAGGGTTTTTCTCCTAATTTGAATAGAAATTAATCTCTCGTGGAATTTTTATCTCCATGACTTGAGAATTAGCGGGTCGGAATACCTCTCTTATTTAAAAAATGCTTCTGCACTAATGCATTGAGCTATCCAGTATAACTATCGACTATCCTCTGGAACCTATCGAATAGAATTCTTTTGAGAAATATTCGGTCGAGATGACAAGGTTTGAGAACTCTGCACCGCCTCCTTGCGTCACGGTCCATTATGGTTGTAGAGTGAGTGATCTTGGGCCCTTGGATTAATGATGATGAGTGGAGGTACCCTGATGAAACCAATTTGAAGGGCCTCCAATAATAAATCTCCTTGTGTCAGGAGGACTTTACAATCCAACTTCCCACCGGAAAGGTAAAGGCCGCAAATACTCTCCCTTGACACAATGCCACAAATATAGATTGATGAGCTCCACGACTAAATCTCTCTAAGAAAGAGCCATTTCCCACTCTTACAAAATACTCACTTCTGCATTTAGAGTTTTTTTTAGAAAGAAAACTCTTCTTTTTCTAAGAAAAACTCTTTTTCCCGATTTTATTTTAGATAATGGCTTCCAAATCGGCTTGTTCAAACAAAAAATTGTTTAGAAAATAGTCAGATTAAATAAAACATATCTTTCATAAATATTCAGATTTTGTAGAACGTTTTGATTGTCAAAAACATATAATACAAAAAAAAATTGTAAATGGTACAATTTTTATTGTTAATGATGTAAACATCTTTAAAAATACGCTAAAACCTATTACCGTGTGGTCATCTGCTAAAGGTAATTTCATTATTTAACAATTTCGTTCTATAGGAGCTTACCATATTTCAGTTACAGTATCACCAGCAGGGTAGAAAATCGAATGTTTTAACCTAGCTGACAACGATGTGGTTGAGAGTCCGTGGTCATTAATTATAAGTCACTTCGTCATTTATGAATCACTCTGTATATCAACACTTTGAACTTACCTTCATGAAGTTCCGTTTCAGAATGCGAGCAAATTGGCCTTAATTGGCCCGTGTAAAATAGAGTTGGCAGCTGCTCGAATGGAGGTGAGAATTAGACCTGTAGAATAAAAAAATTTAAAGCATTATAATTGTGACACCGTGAGGAAGAGGTGAGCAATCATAAATGAGCAATTTGATGATTTATGACTTCACTATAATGGACCACTGCATGTATCACTTGTAAAAAAAAAAGCACATCATAGACGTCAAACGGAAAATACCGCGCGTTTTTTAATAAACTTGTTCTAAGAAATATACCAAAATAGTGCAACTCTTCCTTCTGCACTAACATTCGTTTACATAGTTATGAACAATGATACTAATTTTGTCTTTGTGTTTAATTTGGCGTCTTTACAAAATAATGTAAGTAGTAAATGCATCCTTATGAAAGGCTTTGTATTTTTATTGTTTTGAATGAACCATTTGTCTTAAATTAAAAACAGACACAATGGAAGCCTCATAGTTTTTTGCTCTACTATCGAAACCATCTGCAATTAATTCGAGCGGTGACGATGAGTCGAAATGCATTTCCTGCGGGGGGCCAACTGCATAGTGCTTTGATCATTAACGCCAAATGTACCGAGCGTTTTTCTCATGTTTTTGGTGATTGTATTAGGTTGAAAGAAATATTTTCATAGTCAAGAGTTTGTGAATCTCTCTGTACATAGTTCACCAAACTGGCGCCCAATTGTAAAGCAAAGGTTTTGCATAGAGATAGTCTGAGGGCGAGAGATTTGAATCTAGCGCCCAAAAACAGAAGAAAAGCTTTTCTTTGAGCCGCTTGTTTGTTTGGCTGCTCCTGAGGCGGATTTAAAAAAAGTGAAATTTAAAAAAGTCAAAGGAAATAATGAGGAGGGCGAATTCACACAAAAGAGAAGCAGCTTTTTTAAAAAACCGCTTTTTTTCTTTAAAAGCTCCTTTTTTTAAAAAACTTTAGAACACATCCCCTCTCCGCTCACCTCCAGTCTCCCTTCATTGGATTTCAATTGGAAGTGGGAGCGGGAATTGGAAGATATTTGAAAATGGCGGGAGGCCTTCCGCCCTCAGCCTCCCGCTTCCTAACTTCCAGTAAATTGTCTTTGGAAGATCACGCCTCACTGAGCGGCTCCTCTTTCCTCCTCCAGAGGTACAGAGCCTTCCATAAGATGAGGAAAATGATGAATGCTCAAAAAAAGAGAAAGTGTTTAGACGATTAGATACGCTTGAGAAGGAGGAAGAGGATATTGGAAGTTCAATTTTACCGCCGTCTTCTCGGAGACATTTCCTACAAACCACTCATCCAATTCTAAATTTTCATACCAATAATTCAAGCCCACGCTTTTTAGGTTAACTCCTCATTGAGTATCTACTCAAAGCTGAATTTATATCGAGAAAATCTAGGAACTATCGATATCTTATATCTGTATCTTATATCAAATCTGTATCATACTTTTATCTCTCTGCTATCTACTACAGTATATCCACGGATAATTTTATCGACAGCGAGAAAATGTCTGTTCCTGCATCGATTTCCATTGATTGTTATCTATCACAGCTTATCAGTGCGTTCTATCAAGTATTGCAGAATCTGCCAATTTTGTTATACTACGTTAATATGTATTTGACATGTTTTGTTGAAAAGTTTTTAGCATTAATTTAAGTAATATTCATATGTAAGTAAGTGAGTAATACTTCCTTTACTCATTTACTCCGTTAGAGGTAATGGAGTCAAGTGGAGTAATATTGCTATGAGTAGAGTGATGGGAGTAAATTTGCGGTGAGGTGGTGGAGGCATATAAAATTATTGAATCGACTACATAACGTATAAGACGAGTAATGAGGAGTAAAAAATTGTAGCCAAATTTTGCGCAAAATGAGAAAACGGCGGTAAATAGCCGAGCAAAAATGAGCAATAGAAGAGAATTTGAAAAATGAAAGCTAAATGATGACCAAGCAAAATTTCTTTAAATTGATGAACGTGCAATGAATGAGTAATGCGTAAATTTTGAGTAGATAGAAATGCTGCGTGCGTATTGGCTCGAAATGTAAAACCTCGATAATCTAAATCGGGTTTCGGTTTTTGCTAGGCTAAAATTTGAGTATATCCTCTTTACTCCATCGGCAACATTACCGCATCCTGGCATGCTCACCAAGGCACTATTATTTCCAGGAAAAAATTATCCCAATTGCTCTTCAAGAACGTGCCAAAAGTAGAAAAATTGTGGTAAAAGTGAAATTTTCCTGTGGTTCCGCTACCTGAAACTTTAAAATGTACTCAGCAAAATTTCTTAGAATTTTTTTTTTCTACTTCTTTCATTCCTGACAGTCTGTCATTGTGAATCGAGTGAGATTAGAGGGTGAATTCGCAATTGAGTCCTCTTCTTCACTATTCTCTAAAATCCAAGCGACATTTTCAAGATGTCGTTTCTTGGGGAATGAGAGACAAAGAGCGACATTTTGACACATCAAAAAGACAGCCTCTATTCCACAATGCTACGAAAGAAGATGGATTCGACGTTATTTCAATTTGGAATTTCTACCATTCACCCGATGCCTTCCAATTGGACCTGACGTCTCACTTTGTCCTCTTGGATAAACTACAAATCAAATTCAGGGCCAGGCCTCTGGGGCACGTGCCCATCTATGAACTTTTGCAACATTTTCAATCCTTTTTGCAACCTAATCAGTCACATTTGACACTATTGAACATATTTCTTCCTCAAAAGAAGCTTATTCGAAATTTCGGAAATTTCGCTCTATGCTGTATAATTCAGAAGAAAAATGGATCGTGCATTTCTGAAAATAAATAGTTCACAACATGTTTCAAAATAATTTTCTAAGATGAAAAATTACATTGTTTCTATTTTTATTATTTTTTTTTAACCATTATAGCCTCAAATACTTATAATAAAAAACTGATGTGTGACGAAGGCAGATCACGCCAAAGTCACCTACACTGCAACCGCTATAAATGGGCAACAACTTTAATTTAAATTTTATTTTTATTTTTACAAAAAATAAATCACAGAAATGTTATGCTATAGGCGGTGGAAATTTAGTTAAAATAAGCCAACTAACCCTATTGGACCTATAAACTGAAACAGAGAAAATTGAAGATAGAAATAGAAATTTAGTTATTTATTTATAGTTTACTTATTATTATTTAGTATGCTATATACATTACTATAACGTGATTTCATAGTCATTATATTAGAGTACAAACCTTAATTTAAAAAAAAAACAAAATAAAATTTAATAAATTAAAAATTTAGTTTTCTAAACACAATGTATCAAATTTTAAGTCACAAATAGTGATGCTAAAGAGCATATCGCCTTGAATGGTTTTTTTGAGGAATTGCTACTTTGAGAATTTGAAACCTTTGTTGACGTGTTTTTTCAGCATTTTTAAAGATACTTGATGATGAGCTGTTGTTTAAATTTTCTCACGCTTCATAATCCTGTTTATTTAGTTGTTGGGTAAGGGCCCTTTTAGAGTTGCGTTATTAGGAAAGGGCCCTTTAGATTTGTTGTCTTATACGGAAAGAGTCCAATTGTTTGTTGTTGTCCTATCTTATCTAGAAGTAGAAAACACATTGCCCTGATCCTAACCTAGGCTAACTTCCATTTTGACTTACGAATTGTGCGTCGTGTTGATGTAAATGGAAAAGTGAAAATGAGGGTGGCGTGACAGAAGTTATTTTCCAGACTTTGTAGAGTGCAAATTTATTCTGAGGAATCTGAAACCCAAAAGTTTTGGGAATGTTGTTTACATTGGGCCTAATGGATGCGTTGCTTGAATTAGACTTAGGTTGGGTTGCCTTTGTGTGGACAGACACATGGGGGTCCTCTGGGCTAATGCAGTGCCAAGAAGCAGAGGAGCACTTCGAAGGGCCCATACCTCGGCGAAGGGGACCGCAAGACGAAAATAAACAGCTGGAACAACACTTCCAGAAACCTAGAACACTTTGTCGCCCTCTAAAAGCTCAAACACACTAATTTCTGGCTTTGTATAATGTACTATTGTACTTGCGAATCGGGAAAAAATAATATCGGACATTGTAATTGTAGAGTAGGATAACAAGACTATCCTATGAATTTACTATCCAAAATATTGCTGCAAAGTAGCACAAGTTGTTTTGGTTTGAACTCTACAATAGATATTTTAAGTATCTGCTTCCACGCCGGCTAAGCTCTGTTATTGTAATTTTCATAAATTTTAAGATATTTTAACAGTTTAGTTATATCTGCTACTAATTAGAGACATGTTGAGGAACATTATCCCTTTTTACCAATGTATTTGATGACAAATAATATATATATATATATAATTGAGTTCACTTGAATAAATCTAAAAAATATAGGACTATTTTTGACGATACTCCCTATAATGAAGAACTAGAGAAACATTGCATCTTTGCAAATATCTGTTTCATTATTATCGCTTTTACTAGAAAAATTTTAGCCTGATTTTGAACAAAAAACGTATATATAAGTGTCCCGATATACTACAATAGTACAATTGTACATTTCGGTAAAAAATGGTACAAGTTGGCTATATCGGTTAAGTTAGTCTATGGTTGATTAGTCATAATTTAATCTCTTATGGTTAGAAATTGTTGCTTTTAGGCACATTTAAATGTTTCATAGACATATATATATATGTGTTAAAAATATCTCCAAGATATTAGGTACTATAAGTGTTATGCTATGGTTGATATTCGATAATTTTTCATTTAGGGATAACGTTTACTGCTGTTGATTTTGGTTTGGTTTTTGAGAAACACTCTGTAAAGCGATATCCAGAAGGTCTTTAGAACTTCACACCAGTGCATCTGTCCCATACAAGAAGCTGTATCCCTAGGCTACAAAAATTTTTCTATCCTAGACTATCTTCTCCCCTATCCCAAGTTTCCCCACTTGACAATATTTTTGCTTATTATTTAGTTTTGCCTCTACCAAGAACCATTTTCTCACTTAACGTCATCCGTCCACTCAAAAGAACAAAAGCTTTCCCAAAAATTCCAATTTGCCTCAATTGTTTTCTTTTGAGACAACATTTTCCTCGGATGATAAAGTCAAGTGTCATTTTTTCCTCCTCCTCCTCCTCCCTAATCTTCCTCCAATTTCCTCCAGGCGCTTCTTTCAAAAACCATTTTCCACTCTAATCTAATGTCAACATTGATTCCGCCGTTCCTCTTAAAAGTGACTGGTGGGAACCCTTGTCCATCAGGAAGGACCCTTTCCAAGGGCCCTTCTACTGGAGCTAGAGCCCTTGAGCTTCAAATTTAAGCGCTCCTCTTAACCTTCTGCATTCTATCTATCAAGAGCCTCATTATAAAACAGAAAATTATAAGGGACGCCTTAGAGGGAAGAAGAAGGGGCCCTTTGAGAAGAGGGGCCCTTTAAGAAAGGGCCTCTTTTGTTTTCTTGAAAGCCTCTTTTCCAAGTCTTATCTGCCGAAAATCTCTCCAACTATTCTCTCTGGCGTTGTTGTAAATGGAAAAAGTAGAAAATTGAAGGGCGAAGGATCATCTCAATCTTTCAAGATATCTCTTTAAATTTAAACATTCGTTTATACAGGAGGAATTTTTTTTTGAAGGGCTTCTGAGACGGATGAGAACTGTTGAGAGGTGAATTTTTATGTAGAAATAATTCTCCTTCTTTTTTGAAAAAATTCCTATTGACGTTTCATTAGCATTTTGAGAAATTTGAGGTTGGTTGATCTGGAATAAATCAAGAGGGACGTCGAGTTGCGTCGCAAGGAAATTTAGCGTGGGACGCAAGCTTCTTGCGTTACAAATGAGCCTCAACTTGTGGGACATTTCTTAATGACGCTCAAATATTTTACATGTCAAGGAAATCAGTGAAAGGAAAATCGGCCGCGTCTCCCCATCTTCTATGGTGTTCCAAAGCAAAACATTCTGCTCGGTGCCAAGTAAATTTAGCCTGGTGTGATGTATCGTGTACAGTGCGTTTCTTAAAAACCTAGCACAAAAAACAACACTTAATGTTTCCACCTCTAGGAAACATTAAGACGTATACCTTGGAGAACGCAAAAAAAAACTAAACAAGTCGCATACAAATTTGTTTGTTTACTTTGAAAAGCCAGTTACGTAATTTGCAGAAGTACTTGAAACAAAAGCTTATCACTCATAAACAATTTCCGATAAACTAACATTTTAATAAACAATGGAGACAAATTTTAGTAGTTTTTTGAGCTTATGATAATAATGAGGATTTTCATTTAAAAACAATTCACAAGACTAAAAAAAGTTGAACACTCTACATTTGTTGTTCATTACATACTAGTTATCATGAATTTTGTATAGTTTGCAAAATATATAAAGATATGTTGTATAAAAAATTGTAAATTTGGCTATAAGCGTGCTTAAAAAAGGCTCTGTACATGATATGTAGGTCTAAATGCATCGCATCTTCCTGTCAGCCACCAAGACACGAAGCCTTAATGCAACTAAAAGTCTTTCGTGTCTCAACTTTGCCAAAAAGCATAATTAATGAAGGTGAAAGTAAATGAAGTGACTTTGAATAATTTGCGCTTTATTTATTATCCTAATCGCGTCGCACTTTACCCCAGCAAAGAATTATTTTCATCTTAATCTTTCAGTGCCGTAACTCAGAAGCAAAAACATGTCAAATTGAAAAAAGCTGCTTGTAGCTCCAATTTTCAAAAAAGCCTCCTTTCAGCCTCGTCAAATCTGCTTCAAAAATATTTTGACTACGGAAAAAGGGCTTTTTGACCTTTTTTTTAAGTCCTTTTTATTTCCGTCCTTTTTCAAAGGACAGAGATCAAAACACTTCAAAAAAATCTGCGTGGAGAACTTCAAAAAAGAGGTCAAGCGTCTGTTGACCATTTTGAATTCCATGGAAATTTTGCAGTTTTTGAACAACTCTCTGTCATCTTCAAATTGATTTTGAGACAGGAAAATCGTTAAGTTTTTTTTTTTCGAAAGTTTTTGAATTTGAGAGAGTGTAAATAAGGGTCCATTATGGTAGGGGGATGATGACACTTCCCTTGAAAATGTCAGATGCACGGGAGTTGCGTTTTAATGCCTTTTTGACGTAAAATTTAAAAAAGAAAAGTGATCGCTCTGTGACATGAAACTCCACTCTTCGTCGATAGTATGGATATATTTTGGGATAGTAGGATAGGTAGTGAAGTCACGGATTTCCCTTCCATTTACTCTCTGCTAAAACCTTTTCTGCTCTAAATGACAGGACGGATGATGGAACGATGAGGTATGCTATTACAAATTAGTTCTCAAGCCAAAAAACCGAAAAAGCAAAATAACGCCATCCGGGTAGGGTTCTACTGCTTTTCAGCATTTTTTCATCTTTTTCAACATTTTTTTTTTAACTTTTTCAACATTTTTTTTTCAACATTTTCAACATTTTTTGTAACGCTACGCTCTGCTACAACCATTCTTCACTAAATTTCTCACTTCAATCAATATGCCATCACTTTACAACATTACAACTTTAGGCGACGCATAAAAGTTTCCGGGAAAATAGTCTGTGCAGATGCAGCCCTAAAAAATTATCGCTTTTCTCAAATACGCTCAAATCTTAAAAAAAATTAACCTAAACCAAAAGAAGTAATTGTCGAATATCTATTAATTCAATTTTGAAAAATGTGTTCTAATTTTTAGAAATTTTGATCCAAATTTTGAGAAATGTGTTCATAATTTTGAAAAATTTGATCTAAACTTAGGATATTTCCTAAAGTGATGCAAATGTAGTTTAAATATAAAAGTAGACTGTAAGCTCGATGCATCTAAAAAAAACTTGTTTTTTTACTATTTCCGTTTCAGTTGAAATTAATTAAGAAAGTGGTAATAAAAGAGGATTTAATTTAAATACTTAACAGCCCTAATACAATGGAAGGTATAAACCCCTAAAGTCTAATTGGGTAATTCGTTTTAATTGTGTGAAATGACTCCTAATGAAAAGGATTACATGTTCAAGTTTTTTTTGGAAGGCTCTGTACTTGTAGGCTGTGATTGCCTCCTAAATTCCACCTTTACAGATGGGCGGAACCATTCCAGCCGCTAAATTTCCTCTGTCGTTGAGGGTCACAACCTCTTCCTGCATTTGGAAAAATTGTCATCTGAGGTGTTTTCTTTATGACTGAATATGATGAGAGGCAATAAAATGGAGATGTAAGGGAGGAGGGGACATGTCTCACAAACTCTGCCAAACTGGTTTATTCCAAAGATTCTCCCTTTCCCAGCATTTCCAAGAGTACAGAGCGTTTCACAAAGTCCTGGAAACAACGCTATTCAAAATTTCCCATGAAAAAATACGAACATTAGAAAATATATCAATTATATACTCATGCATTTATGAATACCTTAATTAGTTGTGTCACAAACTTACTATTTGTAAATATTTGATATACAATTTGTGTTTACTATTTAATGCTTTACTGGACGCATCAATATACTAGTGAATTTATTATTATATCTTGATATTATCCTGAACATTATCTTATTATCTGTTAATTATTATCTGCTGATCTCATTGCTTGTGCAATGAACGAAACAAACAGTAAGTAGCTAGTCCAGATAAGCATAATAATTCTAGAAGTAACTCTAAAATACATATTTTAACCAATGGCATCAAGCGTTATTTGCATATTTTTCTGCTTATATTAAGCACTTTTCCTACGGTGTGTTACGTTTTATTAGTTAAATTATTAAAGTTAAAGTTAAAGTTTTATTTTTTTGTAGCCAAACAAGCCAGTCCTAGTTCAGAAGCTACCCGAAAGTGCCGTGTGGTAGCTATTAATTCTTTGTTTAGAAAAAACCGAGTTCTTCTGAGCTATTTTTAAATTAAAATTTGTTTTCTAAATTTCAAAAAAAAAACTTCTTTTTTTTTTGTAAAATTCTAAGAAATGTGAGTTTTGGTCTGAAAATTTTGATTGTGTCGCTCTGTACCTCCCCGCAGTGGTAATAAGACAACATAAAAATAAAACCGAGGGCTCCCCTACTCATCTGAGGGAGAGTTAATGGAGCTCGAAATATTCGATCACTCCCGCTTCTTCGTACGGGAGTGCGAGACGTCGTCAAAGAAAACTAATTTACTGTAGCAAATCTAATGCAATCCTCGGAGAAATCTACGCCGAAAAGATTTCGAATTCCGAGAAATTCGGTACCATTCCCGATTCGAGTGGTGGTGTAGTGGGGCGAAATGAGAAAGTGTGCGTCCTCCGACTTCCCGACAGTCGTCCTCGAGTCCTCCTAATTGTTTCCATTATTACGAAAAACACAAGGAGAGGCTCATTATTTATGGGCAAGGGAGAGAAAGTCGTAAAACCTGCTCCACGTTTCCCCTTCCTGAATATTTGGAAGAATCCTTATTTTCCTCATCTCCCTTTTCCTCAGACGTGTGAATTGAAATCTAGGGAAGTCGAGTGTCTTTTTGAAAGACTCTGTATTTTAGAGTACTTGAGGACACGTTTTAAATCAGGGGCATTCCAAGAAAAGCTAATCAAGGAAGGCCCAGAAAGGGCTCATAAACAATGGTTTGCATTTGGGCCTCTACATTTTTGAGGCTCTCAACCGTTCAGGAGCGGCTCGTTAACGGAAAGGAGCTTTTAAATTTTTATTTTTAAGATTCGAAAAGGGTTTTGAAGAAGAAAATGAATTGCCAAAAAATTAGGAGACAGGACCCATAAAAATCTGCAGTCCAAATTGTTTTCCCACTAAAAGTCGCCCTAGCTGTAAATTTCTCACAGAATAACGCTCAAGTAGAAAAGGCAGCTGACTATTTTGGGCCTTGTCTCAAGGCGCCCCAAAATAGTATAATTTCCGTTTAAGTCTACCTATTAAAAAGAAAAGTACAATTTCGACGCGCAATCACAAATCACGCCAAAAATAGGATTCGGTTTAAAACAGTTTTATTTTATTAATTTCCTTAGTACGAATTCTTGTGTAACATGAAATCACAAAATAACTGAACTTGTTCAGAATGTTCCTCTGCTGCGTGAAGATCATTGTGTTATATTTTCAATTATTCACAAACATTTCAAATTTGTTAGTTCAAATAGAAAATAATGTATACAATATATAATGTATATATATATATAATATATATAATGTATATATATAATATATATAATGTATACTAGCATAACGGAACCCGTCATTTGGTTGTGAGGAGCCCTTAAGGGTATCTTCCACATACATTTTTATATTTAACATAAGAAAGCCCGATGACGGATCGCTTAAAAGAAAGTTTTTTCGGTATCTTTTTTTTTGACTTTCTGTTACTCTGAACAGTGTTTTTTAATCAGGATGTGTTATAAACTGAAATTTTATGTTTACAAAATTTAGTTTTATAAGCCCGTTTTACATGCCCTAAAACCGGCTTGTTTGGCTAGTATAGAATCATTGTAATGTTTGAGGTTGTAGTAAAGGTTACTTATATGAGAGTAAATTCTTATATTAGAGTAAAGTGCAACGCTAGGCATCGAAGGTGTAGAAATTTTTTAAAAACATGATTTTTGTAAAAATTGGAAAATTTTTGCTAGATTTTTGATAAATTTTAAGTAAAATCGATAAGTTTTTGCTAATGTTATATTTTGTAAAATAAAATGCTCTAGGACATTAATTCTAAAAGGCAGTGAGGTTTCGGGAATTTATTGGGGTAAAATGAGACGCAATCTCGGGAAACGATAAGTGGGTTGGAAAATGGCATTACGGGAAAATTGCTCGGCAGAATTATATTACGTTATTTGGGCCTTATTTCTGCCTATTTGCTCGAGTTCTGCACAAGCATTTTGAGACACGAGACACGCGTTGCTCCTGGTTTCGGCCATAATTGGACCGAGAAGCGTGTGACTGTGCTACGATGACATAGAGCAGGATTTGCCCTATTATTTCCCTCTTTTTCTAATAATGAGAACAAACAAATATCTCCCGCCTAATCAACTTCTTGTTTCCCATTTTCCCAAGCCCTACTATTTCATTCGAGGCAAATTGTAATGAAAGCAGAGTTAGATTGGAGCAGGAAATGGAGAAAGGCCTTAGCTTTCTCCTTGCAAAAAACCTACCTCACGGGAAAAGGAGCAAGAGGAGAAATAAATAATAATAATAAGGCCTAAAGTAGATTGGATGAAAATTCTGCTCGGCCTGGAGATGAAGCCCCCCAAAAAAAAGAGAAAAAAGAACTTTCTCCAAAATTTTCTCCTCCGAGACCCAATTTTCTCTCAATTTTTGTCGTAGGACCCACAAAAATCTTCCGGCTGTGGCAACCGGTTGGAAGAGAAGTAAAGAAAAAATAAGTTACAACTTTCTCTCCTTTTTTTGCATTTTTTTTTCTCTCTCAAAAAGAGAAACTTTCTTTTCGATCTATTAGTAAAGCAGGCTGGTGCCAGCTTTCTTTTTCTCCTGTGAAGTAAAACCATAGTAAAAATGGATTTTTACAAAGTAGCGAAAGTCATTTAGTCTTAGGCTCCTTGAAGGGAGCTAGAGAGCCTTTCCCTTTTGCATTTCAAGTCAAACAAATTAGACATTTTTACCCTCAGAAGCCTTTAGTACCCTTTTTAGGGTCTAGGACCCTTGCCTTTTCTTTATTTTATTAAAAGTGGAAAAAACTTCAAGTATACTATTTGTGACCCTTAGGAGCTTTCTAAGGGTCCGGTACCCTTCTCGTTATTCATTTCATGAAAAATCAGAAAAGTTTTGTTTTGATATAGTTGGTTTACTTTTGGACCCTTTATGGGTCATTTTCGGACCCTTTAGGGGTCACTTCTGGTGGTAGCAGGTCAATACCAAGAAAACCAAAACCGAGAAACCTAAACCGAGAAAACTAAAACCGAGAAACCTAAACCGAGAAAACTAAAACCGAGAACGACCAAAACCGAGAAAACCTGAACCGAGAAAACTAAAACCGAGAAAGCCCATGTTATTCTTATGGCCGCTCTCGGTTTTGGTTTTCTCGGTTTTGGTTTTCTCGGTTTTGGTCGTTCTCGGTTTTGGTTTTCTCGGTTTAGGTTTCTCGGTATTGACATGGAACCACTTCTGGTTGACCCAGATACGAAAATCAAGTCACAGATTCATAAAGGAAACCAAATCTGAAAAGAAATTTGAGATTGATCAAGCCGTCCTCAAGTGAAATGAGACGGACGGACGGACAGACGACTATGATCAATGTCATGAAGTAGCGTTTTGCTACTTAAATAAGCATTAGAATAAAATGTAAAAGCAAACTGTGAAACAAAGTAGTGTTGGAAGTCCATAAATATTCCATTTCGTTTTTCCTTTTCATAAGAACAGGAAAGCACGGGCTAACTTCCTTATCTCATTCGGAAACTGCTTCAGAAGAAAGTTTTGGTAAGTAAATATTTATTACTTTTCTCTTTTTAGGGCCCGGTAATTCAGGCCTCCCGTCAAGATTTAGGGCCAAGGACCCCTTTAATGCCTCTTATTTTACTACGACGCTACTATATTTTGGGACACAATTTGTGAAATTATCATAATACGAGAGAACAAAAGGGAGAGGCCTTAATTAAGGGCCCCTTGCCTAAAGGGAAGTCGTAGGATCAAATCTCACCCAAGGTGAGGCTAAACTTTTGGTGTGGGAGCCTTAAGGTTTGGAGGGAATTTTTGGTTGAGTACCTACTGCTCCTGGTGGTGACTAATTTTAAATTCTGGCGCGTTAGGAACTTATGGCTGAGATCCCTTTGATCTTTTGAATTAATTAGACTCTTGCACGAGATTCATTATCGAGTTACCTCCTGAGGCACATTTATAACTGTAAAAAGGCTCAGGGGACCCTTGAAAAGTCCCTCTAAGCCAAGAGGACCTAATCAAAAGGAGCCTAGTAAAATTTCTCCTTATTTCAACCTTCCGAGATACGCTAATTTTATGTACAGAGCTATTCAAAAAGTTCCCGGAAATGTCTCGAAGCTGGCTTAAACCTTCTGGGTAGCAGCATGACCCAAAATTTGACTGCTAGGCATCAAAAAGCATATGTTTATATTTACATCAGAAACAAAATTTTCAAAAGTTATACAGTAATTGCAATAACTTTATAATGTAATATACATAGCCTTCCATAGTCATGCGTTGCAAGAGACAACAGCTTAAGGCTATAAAGTTAGAAAATCTGGCATCGGAAATTAGAAAACCATCCTAATCAAAAGCATTTGCTACTTTTACTGCGTTATGAAAGATTCCCCAAACTGTCACTACTTATTAAACGCTCCGTACTTGCCAAAAAAGAAGCCAATTTCCCAGTAAGCTAAAATGAAGAGTTCCCTAGCTGAAGAAGTTGATGACAATAAAAAAAGTTGCAGAGTTCCATGTAAGAGTCTGACTAAAATGCACAAATTTAAAGAAGGCTCGGTAGGTGCCAAATAAAATGAAGTGCTATAGTTGATTATTTCAACAGCTTTAATTAACTTATAGCTAAATTAGTTGCCAAAATCTTGGTCGGAGTCGTGCGCGTTTAGAAAGTCTTGGTGGGGTTTGAATAGGAGGTAGTAAAATGCAAGTACTTTGAAAGGCTCTGTATATAACAGAGAAAGAAGCCAACTTTCTCAAAAAAAAAACTAGATAGTAGTCACTGTGAAGGCAACTTCAAAGTCAAGAATAGTAAAACGGCTTATAAGTTCTACGTAAGGGTTTGTTGCGGCCAAAATGCAGGTACTTATGAAAGGCCCTGTATATATTTGATGCAGTTAAATGAGACATATAAATAGAAGGCGGCGGAGTGTCCGTTCCTCTGTCTCACCTTCTTATCATCATCATTCCTACCTTCCAATGACTTCTAATCCCAAACTTTTCCTCATTAAACTTTTACGACTTTTTCCCACTACCACTTTCTCCGCTGCTTTCTCCCACTTTCTCCGCCACTTTCTCCTAAATTCCATTTCCGCCCATGTGAAACTAAATGAGAATGGAATGAGGGTGGAAAAATATCATCACCATTTCCAAAAGACGTCTCCAAAACTATGAGACATAGCACAAGGCCTCAGTTTAACTAATCTTAAGCCAATGCCGCTTTCTCCATTCATTAACTTGATTAAGAACACAAGCTCTCAACGGCCGCTTTTATAGCTCCTCCAAAATAAGAATCGTTTCATGCGCATAGCTCTAATTAACTAACATTTCCCCTTCATACACATTTCAAGTATCCAATCTACAAAACTTCAAACTTTCTGATCAAATTTCGTTAATTAGAACACCATTTTCACTGATTTGAGAACATTTAGACGTTTACGCGTCAACAATATGCGAGCAAATGTGGTGAGCCGCTGTTCTCACGTAAGCTACTCCTAGTAACAACATTTTGAATATAGGAGGTGTAACCGGAGATATACGCTTATACCTCTTGCCTATAGTCTATAGCCTTAAAGATATTGGCAGCAGGCGTTGAGCATCAAACTAGACAAATGAAGGAAATTTTTTGAAACCATATTGAAACCACAATTTCCAATAATATATATTTTTTAAGAAAATACACACACACATATATATATATATATATATATATATATATATATATATATATATATTAAAATAAAACTATATATATATATATATATATATATATATATATATATATATATATATATATTAAAATAAAACCGACTACAACTTCCCATGCAATGTTTCAAAACCTGCGCTTGTTATACCATTTAAACTGTAAACATTTTGATGTACAGAGTATGTACAAGATTGTTTGAAAGATGATTGTACGAAGAAAAAAATCAACACTAATAGGAAATAATGACAAATTCTAAAAAGTGAACATATGTTGGCATGCACATTATAAAAAATGTTTGCTAAATACGACGCACGAAAGCATTTGTCTTTTGTTACTAAATTTTGCAAATTTGTTACACTTATACATACCTATACAACTATTGATTACTATATTAAAGATCATAATCTATACTTTATACTTATTCAATTTACTTTTATATGATTTTGTAATATATTGTGACAAAAACAACTAGAAAAAGATCTGAGCGAGTTCAATTTGTTGTGATGCTTGAATTAGTATTCAGATGTTAGGTGCGTATTGGATCATTTACGTGAAGTATTTGAGTAGTTTTGTAAAGAAATGCGCTGTATATCTTTTGTCTTGCCTAAGTTTCTGGTGGGTTGGCGTCGGAGCCTTGGACGTGGTTCATTAGGAGGACTGGGAGCAGAGACAGTGATTTGCATCTGTTTGAAGTAGAAAATAATTGAATCAAAACGGGAAGATCCAAATCAGCTCTTTTCTCCAAATTCGTGTACACCGCCTGAATTTTTATGTCGTGCTCACCAGATTCCTTTGTACAATCCATTTCGATTTTAATCTCCTTTACCATTCAGAGCGAGTGGGCCCTCAGCCCTTCATTATGGCAATCGCTGAGACGTGGGGAGGCCATAGTGAAAAAGTAAAGATAAATAGGCATAATATTGGTGAATTTGGCAGAGGAACCATCAGCGTGATTTGGCATTCCGAAGCTAAATCGAAATTGTAGGGAATTTAAAAAACGGGGGTAAATGGTGATGGAGTCTACCTGGAGTAGATGGAGGGCATGTACAGAGCATTTTTTTTAATGAGCGTAAACGATAAAACCGAAAAGTCGAGAATTTTTTGCTGAAAGTTACCGCAACAAACACGTTAGCCAAAGATGCCTGTCCTAGGACAGTAGAATCTTTTTTTTTACAAAAAAAAACTAAGAATAAATAAAAGCTGGTGCTGACCAGTAAATTATTGTGCGACCAAATGTACGGTATAAAAATAGCGCTTTTATATAAACGATTAGATTTCCAATTACATTCTACAAATGAAGAAAAAATAACAAGCTCAACAAGCCGAACTGCAAATTAACGTTTTCCGTAAACGATATAGGGTTAACCTAAACCTAACCTAAACCTAACCTAACAAAGACTCAAGTAAATATAACCATAGGGTCATTTGCTAAAAGTAAGATTTCAACGTTCGTTTCAAAAATAAGTTACAAATTAAAATACAATTTTGAAAATTCAATTTCTTGCAGGCACTTTGAGAGGCTATTTGCAATGCCAAACTTAGGAATCGCTCTGTACACTTGGAAGTTTTACTCTGTTGCTAAAATACGGAGTTAAATTACTTTCAGGCCCCTTGATTTGGCTATTTGGGATTTTGCAATTCCGAACTTAAGAATCGCTCTGTACCCACGAAAGTTTAGCTCTGTTGCTAAAATACGGAGTTAAATTATTTTCACGCCTCTTGATTTGGCTATTTGGGATTTTGCAATTCCGAACTTAAGAATGTCTCTGTACCCCCGGAAGTTTACCTCTGCTGCTAAAATACTGGAGTGGAATGTAGGAGGAGGTGGGTTGAGAGGCTTTTTGTCTTTGGAGTCATTAACTTTCACCCTTTGTCTCCCTGGACTCTTAATACAGTTTCTTAATACCTAATTTAATTCTTGATAGAGATCGAGGAGGAGAATTGTTTTCCATTTCCATTATTCCTCCACTCTTATCTCCTCCAATTCCCCTATGCTCACAGCCAACCGTCTCCGTCCCCATGGCAACGCACAGTTACGCCAACCCCCATTTGCAAAATGACGACATCAAATCCCCAGTCCAATTTTCACAACTCCGATTTCACAACCAGAAACATAGGCAGAGAGGAAAAATCCAATTTCAAAAAGTTCCAAGATGGAGAAAGAGAGGGGTGATGTGTTTTGTGCTCAAAATAAATTTCAGGTCAGACTACCCCCAAATCCAGGGATTATCAATCTGGCATCTACATATCACCATCAGACGATCCTCAACAGTTGGGCAACACATGCCCACCTACGAAATGTCGTCCATTCATCAATGTGTCATCCATGAACCTTTCCATTTATTTAAAACATGCAATTTATTCAAACGGATTTGTGTTTTAAAACAATATGATGTGCTATCATGTGTATAATGAATTAGTGATTGCTTAAGAAACATCATGAAATAAATTTATTTTAGAATAATTCAATCAATTATTACGTATAGTATGTGAATATTAAGTTTATATTATTATGAGTACCATAATTTTATGAATACTATTGAGTTTATTAGTATTTTTTGTATTATAGTATTACAAACATTTTTGGGTTTTCTAGTATTACGAGTACTATAAAATTAATAATGAGTTTATAGTATTATGAGTATTATAGTATTACCAATTTATTGAGTTTACTGTGCACTATTTGATTATTGTAGAAAGCAAACATTTTGAAAAAAAAAACATTAACGAAGGAATTATTAGTTACCATTTCACTAATCAAAAAGCTACATTTAGTGCAAAAAATAATTGAGAAACACCCCGTATATATTTTCACCATTTTGCCAAGCTAGGAATACAAATTTGAAGAGAACTAATTAAAATTTGTTTTGTTAGAATACGGAGGATATGTTTGTAAACATTAATTATGGAATTAATTAATGGAATTTATTATAGAGAAAAGTTTCTTCTAAATTTTACTGCTAACTAGACTTTCGCATGGCATGTAAAGCTTAAAAGTTTTTTTAAAAACTCATTCTAAACTTTTTCAAATGACGTATTACTTGGCTTTAGAAGGAATTTGGTGTCATTTTACAAAGAGCGTGTAAAGGGAAGGTCAGTGAGAGGAACGCTCAAATTTCCAGACGACAAAATGAATGGAGCTCAAGGAAGGAGGGGGACTTAAGGGTCCCTCGACTTATGCCTTGACAACTGCCACACAGGAAGAGCACGCAGAGATTAGGCATCCCTCCCCTCTACAAACACCTTTCTAAAGGACCTAACATCTTAAGGACACAGACTTTCCCCAAAGTTAATACAGTGTGTACCCTTACAAATTCTGAAGATACCCTTAAAAAATGATAAATATGCTAGATACCTAACAACTAGATACCTAGATACCTAACCGCTAGATACCTAGATACCTAATAATTAGATACCTTGATACCTAAACAGGTAAGTTTACTTCTAAAACTAATATAAATGGCGTCTAACCTTCAAACTTTAAGTTTAGGAGAACCCCAACTGCCTTGAACCAAAAGGTAAAAATTGAACGAAAACGTAATAGAATAATGGTCACAAAATGCAGGAACACTCTGTATAACCTTCATCCTAAGCTGAGAAAGTGCAGTGACTGATCGAGACGAAGTACATGGAAGGGGACTTTAAAGTGTCAGAGCGTCGCAGAGAAACAAGTTTTTGAGTAAGACGAATGCCCTTACCAAAATCTTCCAACTTCCAACAACGACGCTTAATCTTCAAGGGCTCCCTTACTCCTCTCTGTCTTAAAATTGTTGTGCTTTGACCAGTTTAAGAAGGACACTTTTCTTGAAAGTAAGAAAGACACTTTTCTTAGAAATAAGAAAGAGAGGGAGAAAAGGAGATTAAGGAAGAATAGTCAAGATTAGGAGATGATGAGAGGATAACAAAGGAATAACACAATAACAGAAAGAAAAAACACACTGTATGGACAGTCGCCAAGAAAATGACGTCCTGTGGGACCCTCTTTTTACGTCCCTAAATCGCAGGGACCCCTTAAAAAACGTTTTCATTCTTATGTGGCAGACCAAAACTTTTATTTGATTTCTGTCTGACAGTTCTCTGGCCGATTTTTATGGTTATGAGCCCAGTCGACCAAACTGCAAAACTTTGCATCCCAAGAAGGGTAAATAAAATTTATTCCTTCTGGCAAACCAGGAGAGAGCCAAGTGTACAGAGAGAATCATAATGACCAAAAAACTTAAAATATAAAAACCCCCAAAACCTTTAAGACTCATATATAAATTATATATATACTTCACCCATGTATGTAACTTTTGTAAATTTACGCAGGTTGGAGGTATATCTATGTATGAAGAGGTTAAGTAACCTATGTAATGTATGTATTGAACAAAAACTTAAAAAAGTAAGTCCATCCTGTACAATTATAGCTTAGGTAGAATTTGGTTAGACGGAGGAAAATCCAAATATACAGTGAGTTTCTTAATGTTCAGAGAAAAATCATACAGTTTCTATGTTTACTTATAGAATGATGTTCGGATATGAAGGTTATGTAAGATTTGTTTAATGTAACCTTAAAAAACTTAAAAATGTGTGACCACCCTGTACACTCATAACTCAGGGAGACTTTGGCTCCACGCTTGAAATTTTTATGAAATGCGAATGGGGTAGGGGTACTTCAAAATCGTAATTTATGGCACAATTGCCATCAAACCTTGCTACGCCCCGTACAAAAACAAGAAAAGTGTTCATCTGCATTAGGTTCCGGAGTGTCACTTACCTCGTCAAAAGTGATTAGGAAATACCTGCTTCTGAGAAGAGCACCAAACTTTTTGTCCATTCAAATAATATGCAAATGCGAGAGGCACACAACTCATTTGTCAAGGGGTGGACAGAGGGATGATAGTCACTTAATAGGACCTAACTATCCTGTGCACTGTCAACTTGTCTTCACCAAAAGGAGCCCTTCAGGGGCCCTGTCAGGCCTAATTAGTCAATGTCAACTGGACAATGGCCGTCACAAGATCTTACTTATTCACATCCTCCACTCTTGTCCTCTCGAAATGCTATTGTGCTAAAAGTACAGAGAGATCCACTGTCGCCGAATCCTGAGATGGTACTGAACCGGTTTGTTGCCTTGAAAAGGGATGCGAGAGCCTCAAAAACCAATT
Source organism: Bilobella aurantiaca (assembly GCA_021029175.1). Lineage (NCBI taxonomy): Eukaryota > Metazoa > Arthropoda > Collembola > Poduromorpha > Neanuridae > Bilobella > Bilobella aurantiaca. The sequence continues at coordinate 4,926 of VYYI01000377.1, read as the reverse complement.
CATCTCCCTTAGGCTCAGGCCCTGGAAATCTAATGAGGAATGAAGGAATTTCCTCAACAAGCATAATGTACAAGATGCAACTATACAGGGTGTCCCATGAGAAATGAAAAACAAAAAAGTGGTTTTTGCTGCAAATTTGCGATAAAAACTTCAAATTGGTCTCCAAACAAAAAAAGTCAAACAATTTAAGAATTACAATTTTAAAATTTTAAGTTCCGAATAGCTAAAAATTTTTTTATATATTTGAAATGTGTGCTACATTTAGTTGTAGACAACTTGTAGCAACACATTTTCTGAATGTTCTGAATTATGTCGTTTTGAGCGCCATCTATCGCTACCATTGTACAAGTATTGTGATATTTAGAAAAATACAACATTTCGACATTACATATGTATATACAGATTTCGATCTATATCTACTATGTATTAGTTTATATAAGTAAAAATAGAGATATAATTTTGTTTAAATATTTTAAATCAAAAGTTTTATGATGTGTTTTGATGCACAGTAAATGTAACAGGCTTAAAAAAAGTACACATGTCATAAAATACGCTTTTTTAAATGCAAACTAAAATTATGTTTTAGATAACTAATTTTTTGATAAATTGGTTTTTCACTTTTTAAAATTTTATTTTCTGCAGGTAATTTGTCGCAACATGGCAGATGCGCAACTTTTAAACATTTTAAAACATAATGTCATTCTCCTGCACCTGCATGCAACTTGCAGATGTCCCTCACATGACCTGAAGTGCGTTGGACCTTTAAAAGGTGCGCTAATCATTAAAGCCCCTTTAAGTACCCATATATTTTCGGTACTTAAGGGATCATCTTTTTTCCTCATTTTAATTTAACGTCACTTAAATTTTGTGACCGTTTTGGAAGTTGATGATTTTGCATTATTGGTCCTCCAAATGTTGTTTCAGCTACATTTGTTCAACGATTTCAAAGTTTAAGTGCTCCTACTTCAAAAGATTCCACTTTCATTTTAGAGGTTTCAATAAACTTACAGTTTAGAGCCCTGCTCCACCAATCCCAACTTTACCGATTCTACAGAGCCTTTCAAAATAACGCACATTAATTGTATTACAAACATACTAAATACTCCTTTGTTGTATAATTTTCATACTACAATTGCACAAAAAAAATTTGCGGGACCGAATTTTAAAAGCAAAGAAACTTTGGTATTTGAACTAATTTGTTATTCTTGTTGTGAAACGCTCGGTACATTGTTTGGGGAAGATATAACCGGACATAACAGAGCGCTTCATAATAACAGAAATATAAAATTGCAAACAAACCATGTGTCACAAGATTTAACTTCCTGGAAACACGTTACTCATTAAATGCGCCATGTGAGGAGATACTATGAATAGATGCGGATTGTACAGAACGATTTTCAATATCCGCATGGCAAAATATGTTGTTGTAAACACGCTGATTTCAATTTAAGGATTACTATAAAACTGTTTCAAGTCGTCGTAGTATTTGCGAAAGGAACTGTACATTATTTAGAAAATTTATGGTAGATCCATTTAGTATAGATGCTGGTTGTACAGAGCATTTCATAAAACCACACAGGTATGGTATATTGTAAACATGCAGTAAACTTTTTTCCGCTACTTTTTTTTCCCAAAAATTCTTAAAACAATCGCAGAACGGAATTGCAAGAGTAAGAAAGCTCTCAGATTGTGAACTAAATTTAAGTCGTGGAAACTTGTAACTTTTGAAAGGCTCTGTACATCATGTGGGGGAATGCTAGGAGTACATCGAAGGGAGATCAACCGCAGATGTGAGTTTGGGGTGTTAATCTGAATGATGTCCGTCCATCACTGAGCTTTGGGAGATGCTATTAGGAAATGAATGCTCTTAAACTCTTCAAATTGACCATACTCTGCGATTCCATTTGGAGAAAGCTTCACTTTCACTTTTACTTTCACTTTGAGTGAACCACCTAATGGCACAAAGTCAGAGTCACTTTCCTAATGCAACCGATGACCACCACCATCATCAAATTCACTCCACTTTATCCACTTCTCCACTCACGGGACCACCGAATTGATGACCTCACCTCAGACTGACCAATGAGGGTCGAGATAAGAGGGTCTCCGCTATATCTTCTCTAAACTATCGAAGCTATCAAAACTATCGAAATAAAAGGACAGGTTCATCAAAAAGTTTCACCATGTTCTTCCCTTTATCACCGTGTAAAGTTGATGGTATTCGATAAAGTCACAGACTATCCAAATATTAGTAAAATACATTTCACTTCATCGTTTTTTCTGTTCAATCAGGCGTATCAATCAGACTTATCAATCAATCAATGTCAAGAAATAAAAATTTATGTCAATTATTTAGAATCTTAGAAAAGTAGATATATTTTTATGCTAAATATTTTCTAACTTAACTTATCACAATTATCATAATCCCAAAAATAGATAATTTGTCAGAAATATTTATCAAAACTTTCACCATTCTTTAATTTCCAACTAAGTGAGAGCATTTTATGTATGATAAAGTTTCATATTAATTTAATTATTATTTAATTTAATTTTAATTTACAACTTGGGTTAGTTACGCGAAAATCGGTTGAACAGCAATTTATACATCGCTTTTCAAAAGCGCCGTTTCCAGTTCCATTTTGAGTATTCATGTGAATAATAAATGTGCGAAATGCAATCTAAGAAGAAGCATTTCAAGAACTCACAAATGCTTTTGAAGGCTGAGGTTAGGTGTGAGTAGCTTTCAAATACCGTGAGTTTCATAAGTACGGTGAGTAGAATTGGGGGCTTCTTGAAGTGTGAGATGAAAAAGAGAAGGGAGAAATGGGTAAGAGGGGAATTTGTGAGCAGATGACTACTTGTCTTAGCATTCCCATGGGAATTCCAAAGAGAAGATCCTCATCCGCTTAACATCGAAACGAAACATTGCACTTCAACAATCAGCTCTAAGTGACAAAATAAAATCTGTTCACTCAAATAGCTGTCAGATTTCATAATCAAAATTTCCAGACGTCAAAAATTTGAAAATTTTTTCTACCAACATTTCTAGATTTCTATTAATTTGAAATTCTCGCATACTTTCTTCGATGAAAACACTAGATCAAGCGGATAAAGATCGTTGTAGAAATATAGGAACAATTCGAATTTTTAAGTATATTTTTTAATTGTAATGTTCAAATTACTAAATTGTAATGTCTTGTATTTACTCAAGTTACTTCCCTACATTGATTTAATAGTAAATCACTGATTGCAAACTGTATGTAATTGTAACTATAATTGTACCGTGAGCTTCACAAGTATCTGAACATTCCGATACCCAATGCAAATTCAATGTATTACCAGTGACTACAAATGGAAATTTGAATTAGAAAAAACATCTTGATTTATTTAGTTACAAAACTAAAAAACTACAAAAGTTGTTTTAAAGTTTAAAAAATAGTTACTTCACCCGCTTTGAGCAACTAGATTGAATTTTTTCAATACGCATAAAGTGTACACTCAATCATGAAATGTATCAAATATTTGTTTCAGTGAAGTACTCCATAAAAGGATCAAGTATTTTACATATGTAAGCTCATTTATTTTAAGTAAGTCCCTTGGAATACTTGGATTAAGTATATATAATATATAAATATTAACATTCAACTTGTGTATACCTATGTATGTCCCTTAAACGAAAATATTTAATTAAATAATTATATCTCAAATTAATTAAAATTAAATTTTGAAGGGTCAAGTTTCTTAAGTGCCCTCCAAATGTCATAGGCCCTTCCATGAAAGACAAATGTGTTATAGCCCTTTCCATCTGGATAGGTAGATATGCATCTTGCGTTTCCCCAAACGGTTTTCCTTAATATTTTATCCCGCATCTCAGTAAATTTATCTTCTACTTCGGCTTTTAATTGGCATTCTTTCAAGTTTGATTCTATCATGTGGCGCATGACTCTAATTGCGAAATTTACTTGACACTCGATCATAAAGATAGCGGATGTATGCAGAAATATCTAGAAGATAACAAGTTTTTAAAACATCATAATTTACGCATAAAATGTTGTGTTTCTGATCATGTACAAGATACATAAGACGCACCAGTAGTTATTACTTCAATATTTAAATTGATAAATTACTTTTAACTCTAACATATGTTAACAAGGCATTACTAATATCATAACGAATTGCTGAAATTAGTTAGCTAACTTTAGTTAACTTACGGATTGAGGCGCTAAAGTGAAGAATAAGTTTTTGGCGCTAGTAGTGCACACACCGTAGTAATTTCGAGGCCTGTCATTGGTCCAACTTTTCCAAATATCCAATCCTCCTTCACCAATTACGTTAATTGGTCCAAAAAATTCCTGGGTTTTGAATCCTGTAGCTAGGATGAGTACCTACAAAACATGACAAACTTATTAATAACTATAACAACATATGTTAGATTTATGTTAACGTAAACGTAATGCAATAACAGTAATGTTAATGTTCTAACATTTATGTTCCAAATAAGTTTTATGTGAATATATTTACGTTACATATCTTTTGTGTTACATATGTTAACATGTGAAACATATTACATCAAGTTTCAGTTCTGTTCCATCTTCGAGTATTATACTATCTGCTGTTACTCTTGCGATAGTATCGCGATGTACAGTAACATTGTCTCTGCATAATGCTTGATAGTAGTTATTTGAAGTTCCGAAATTTCGACATAGCAACAAATCTCCTTTGCCTGGTTTTGTCAATTTTTGAACTTCCTTCTTCGACCTCGCGGCTGTGCTCATGCAAATTTTTAGGGCTGTTCTAGCTATAAATGAAAAAAAAACTTTTCAAATTATACAATTTCAAATTTGAATTTGAATTTGAAAAAAAATTCTGATGCGTTTTGTACCTTAGCGTGCTAAGGTAAATTTATATCTGTTACTTGCCAGTTTT
>VYYI01000376.1:0-33208 GCA_021029175.1 Bilobella aurantiaca | reverse complement strand
AAGCTTAGGCCACGCCCCCAAAATTTTCCCCTTGATGACGTCACAACAATTTTGTTGATTTTAAAAAATGGTTACTATGCTTAACGGCCATGCCCTGGGTGGTTACGACTCACCTGTCGAAAATTAAGCATTTTAAAGCAATTGAAAACTGACATATTGTTGAAAATACTAGTACTTTTACTTCTTTAGATTTTATTCAATTCTTAACGATTGACAGAAATGGAAAACGAAAATTTGCAGTGTAAAAAGGGAAAAAGAAAACCAGTATCATGAGGCTTTACTTTCACTGAATATTAAACGGGTGTAAAAAAAAAGAATGTAAATCAAATTCCATTAATTAATTTCTCCATTTAACAAATATAGTTTTTTTCTAATTGATATCAGAACATAGATTTAGAAAAGTGTTTTAAATCAGGAGAGGCCTATATCCCTGAACAGGGCATTTCCCTTGAGGAAGACGCCGTTGGACGAAAGGAGAGAGATTGGAGATGCATTAGAGGTGGATTTATGGGTGCGATAGGGTGATAGAGTTCGCAGCCACAGAGCCACATGGAATTGACGACGGCGGCGGTTCAAAAGCGTTGAGAGCACTGCTGCGGTGGCCGCCGCGGTGGGTCATGAGAAAGCAGCAGTTGGTCCACTGTGCGGGCTCATTTGCAAGTCCTCTCCTTCTGATTTCCCCAGAGTTTCTGATGTCACTTTAAGAAGTCCATTAAGAAATTCACAAGTGAGAAGTGACCGAAATCCCACACGCATCAAACCATCACTTTCAAACACCACTTCTCATCATTAACGTCCCTCGGCCACGCCCACAATTTCCAAATATCATAACTCCAGGAGGTCCAAAGCGCGACCTTCAAACTTTCAATTTTGATTGACTTATTCAGCGTTATGGTTTGGAAGGCAATTAATGGCAGTATAAAATCCAAGGCCTCCCATTATTTCCACACTTATTAGAAATTCATTCCCAAACTAAAAATGAATGTGTGTCAGCCACGTATACGTACGTTAGGTCGAAATCGATGAACCACTTCCCACTAGATGTCAAGATCTAAAACAGCGTAAATCTAAAATGTCAAATGTAAATTTAGTTTCCTCCCTTAAATGTCTCCAGTACGCTTTTACCGCCGCCTTGAAATGTAAAAAGTTTAAATAAAATGGAAGACGAAGGGCCTAGGGGAGACTTCTATGAGATTTTTCCGTCGGAACGTGTCGATTTGTCTCTGTTGTGCAGCGTGACCCAGAGTGAGGTGCATATGGGTAATAGGTTTGGAGAAAGCGGCGGTGAAAGCGGAACAGCGTGTATGTCCCACACGTAGGTCCTAAAGTATTGGCTGCTTGAATCCATTTGGTTATTTATGTCCCCACTCTAGCGTTCGTGGGAAAAGCAGAAGCTAAAAATGGGTTAGGGCTCTGAGCCTAATGAAAGGAGACAGACATCAATTCTTATCCGTTCTTAATGGGCTCTTTGGAAGAGGCTCTTCCATAACTCCCCACCCAAAAACAACCCCAGTCCCGCCACTTTCTCCGCCGGTTCTCGGAAGGGTGAGTCAACGGTGCGGGAACGGTGGAGAAAGGGCCGTTGGTAGGGCCTTCGCTGGAAGTGGGGAAGGGTGCTTTCTCCAGGAGAAAGCACTTCACTCGTCCAGGAGACAGAGAAGGAGACGAAGGCGTCCAGAAGTTGTCCCGTGCGAGCGGTCCCAGGGAGCAGCTGAGATCTCGGTGGCCTGGCCATTGTCGACCATGGGACGTGACACTGGTCCACTGTGACAGCTCTCGAGGTCAGAGGTCAGACGCTTGGAGGAAAGTCGAATGTTGCGCTTGAGTCAGAAGAGCAGAACGATGATGGATTTACCAAGTGCCAACTTTCACTCTACTTTCACCAAATTCATAAGAACATTTAGAAATGTTCTTATTGTTCGGAACAACAGCGGAGAAAGGAGAGGGGGAGAGAAAGTGATGGGACGTGACACTGGTCCACTGTGACAGCTCTCGAGGTCAGAGGTCAGACGCTTGGAGGAAAGTCGAATGTTGCGCTTGAGTCAGAAGAGCAGAACGATGATGGATGCCATTGGCGGGATCAGGGCTCTGCTCAAATGGGAGTCAACGCGTCCTGACAATTTTGTCTTCCGCCTACATTACAAAGTATCCTTCGGCTGCCTCCTCATCTGTTCCTTCATTGTTTCCGCTAAGCAGTATGTTTTCTTAATTTTTTTTAAATTTAGAACTTTAGAAAATGTAACATAGCCTTTCCCGAGGGTTGGTCCTGTGTCTAATTATACTTTAAATGTGATTCTAATTAAAAATATAGGTATAAGTTTTCAAGTATAACACAAGCTATATAACTTTGTGTGGGGTTGTGTAAGTTTGTCATAGACTTTTTTGCAATTTTGCTTATTTACTCGAGATTTAAAATTTCATTTTCTAACAACAAAACGATGTTTTTATATTTGCAATTAATATTCCGCTCGAGTAAACAGTGAATTGAAAGTTACACCTTCTTTTTCAAAATAAAGTTCAGAATAGTAGATTTTCGAAAAATAAAATGAAAAGAAGATTGACACTAAAATTTTTGTTGAATGCGGTCAGGAGAGACGCTAATTGCGTGATCTTTGTTAACCTTTAAGTAGCACTCAGAAGTCCATCGATAATTACAGAGCACAATATTTTTGATTGACCCAGATCTCCGCCCACCGCCGTCCTTCAAACCAACACCGTAACAATTTAATCGAATTAACAATTTACCTGTCCCTAAAACTATTCTACACAATTATTATTTCTAAATAAGCTATTATTTTCGAAATTTCCTAACTTCAATTTCTACTCTTTTAATTGTTCCAGGTACGTCGGGGAGCCGATCGTTTGCATCACAACGCCCGCCGTGGAACGCCTCATAGACCAGTACTGCTGGATCCATTCGACCTTCACAGTGATGCGTCCTGACAAGTACGGTCGCCTCACCTATTTTGCAGGATCAGGTGAGTAATTGATCAAATTAAGATGACATTTGCCTTGAGACGTGGCCAAAATATCCGCTCCCTCGTCACCTGTCCATCCTCAGCCTTCCCCTGCGTGTCTTCATTGAACTTGTTCCCCAAAGTGAATCAATTTGAAAAAGTGGCAGAGGGAATAATTGATAAGTTTTGGGATTGAGTCGTCACGCGACTCCCTTACCAATGTGCCAACTTTCACTCTACTTTCACCAAATTCATAAGAACATTTAGAAATGTTCTTATTGTTCGGAACAACAGCGGAGAAAGGAGAGGGGGAGAGAAAGTGAAAATAAAGCTGACTGACTCCCACTTTCACCAAGGGAAAAGACTTTATTAAAATCTTCTCATCCGGAAGATCACAATCCATAATTCAGGACAAGGACTCAAAACTTTCCCTAATTGGATTTCCTTTCCCGATTCTTACCCTTACTTTAGTCTTTTCCCCTGGGTTACCCCAAGGTAAACCCAACCCCCACCCCCGCATCCCCAAGGGAGATTCCCCCTCTGAGGGGGATCCCTCAGAGGATTCCCTTAAGAACAATGGATTTAGGAACCCTGAGCAAGTTGATCACAATAGAGCCCATCGGCTCCGTCTAAGCTCCCCTGTTTCACAAATTAAGATTAAGGTCACCTGGGAAAAGTTATACTGAGAAAAAAAGATTTTCATTTCTTTTTTTTTTACTTATAACAACTTTCACTTTCCTTTCAGTTTAACTTTCCCTACCTTTTCTTGCCAAAAGTTCAATTTCTTGAGTGACATTTTGTCCATGTTCTAAGGTGCCCTTAGCTTCAATCTCCAACTTTTCTGCCTTCTCAGTTTCTCAAGTTTTAAAACTAAACTTTCTCCTCCTTTTCAATAATATTAGTTCTAGAACAAGGCGTGTCTTTTTAATACAGCACATTTTCTTAATCCTGGCTATTGACTCTAGCCAAAATGGCGAATTTCATTAGTCATGAATTTCTAAGCAGGGATCGATCCCCTAATTAACAGTTTTCCTACCACAGGGCTCCGAACCATGAATTTTAGAGTTCTGCCCCGTTCACACTTCTGGAGAAAGTGGTTCTCAATTTGTAGGGTAAAATTATACGGGGCTTTGGATTTAAAAAAGTAAAACGCTCGTCTTGGAGTCTTTCTTGGAAAAGTATTTGAACACGTTGTTAACTTTTACAACTTCCGGGCTAATGTATTGGAAGAGACTTAGATTGGAAAGAGGTGTCAAATCGTTCTGGTCGTAAAATTCAAACTGTGACAAGGAAGTAAATGTCAAACTAGAAAAAGGCGGCTGGATTTTTTTAAACCTTTTTTTTTGCAGTCCAGGTAGGAATTTTTGCAAAATTGACTAAATAATGCAAAAGGCTGTCATCTACCCCTGACTGAAAAAGTCCGAAAGCCGGAATGAGTTTCGAAATTGAAACAACAAGGACTATCAAGCTTCAATAGTAACTAACGCTCATAACTTCATCAGTTATTCTGAAGTCAAGGAATAACAAAAGTGTTCAATTATGATCAATTTTTAACGAGAAATCGTGATGCCGTTCAGTGAAATGGCCCCAATTTTAACGACCCTGGTAATAGTACGACTTTTCTTGTGGAGAAAGAGGCTTAGAGCTTTACTTTCTCTATATGAAATTTTTTTTTCGATGTGCAACATTTTTCATTCGAAAGCGGCGCTTTCTATTAGCTTCCTTATATTTTCTTTTATAATTTCTTATAATGATGCGTAATTAATTGTAATCGGGGGCTCACGCCTCCTTGCTCCACTAAAACACTTTTGTTGTTTGTTGTTTGTGTTGCTGTGATGTAATCGGTAATTTATTGATGAAACACTTATCGAGGCCTTGTCAAAAAGACATTTATAGTGAAACACTTTGAGTGTGTGAAGGTGTACTATGTGTGGCACAAATTCCAAACAGAAAACCAATAAGTGCTCCAATTCAGCAGGCCCCAAAGTGATGCATACAAGGGGCCCTTGTGTCGGAAAAAATCAGTTGAAATTGCGTGTTCTTTGAAGCTTACAGGGTGATTCTTTATGTTTCAACTTCCAAGCGGAAAATAAATCGCAATGTAAAGAGCCCTTTTTCCCAACCGCCGATAAAAGTAGTGTGCACGGTGTATGAAATAGGGTTTTTTGAAATATGGATTTTCCTTATCACTTTCTCAATGGAGCGACTTTCTCTTCCGGTTCGAACCCATTGGAAAAATCTCTTGGTATTAGCTGCCTTTACACGTGTTTTAATAACTTGTTCTTTTTCGTTCTTTTCTGAAAAAACCTTCAGATGAGGACAATGGACACAGTGACAAGGTGGATGGCTTCCCAAGACCTGCACGCAAGGGTGACGCCTACCCGGGTAAGACTTGTGTCAAAGTGACTTGGGTTGGTGCAGTGGCCCACTTTGACTAACGCTGACATGGTCACTGATTGACAGGGGTTCAAGGTCTGGGGAAGAAAGATCGGAAGCTCTACCACCGCTACTACCAGTGGGTCTGCTTCGTCCTTCTCTTCCAAGCCCTGTCTTTCTATATTCCGCGCTACATCTGGAAGGTCTGGGACGCTGGACGGCTGAAGCTCCTCGTGTCAGGCCTCCAGGTCCATTCCTTCAACTCCTCCCACCAGGTCACGCGCAAGGATCAAATCGTAGACTACTTCATGTCCCACCGCGGCGGGTGGGGCCTCTCATACGCTTTCAAGTTCTACTTCTGTAAGTCCTCCACGTGCTTATTCTTTGGCCCTAGGTCATCTTTGCCAGAGGATTTTGTTACAAGTGTTATAACACACTCTCAGTTAGTAATTGTCGTGTAGACGTAATTTTTGATTTTCTATTATGAGACTGTGAGCCCTGCTGCGCAATACTCCATTGCTATGCTACACAGTTCTTAGCTTGGCAACGCAGGGGCAGGATTTTGGAAGTGATTATCAAGCAAAAGCCAGACCAGCCCGTTCTGGCACAGGAAGGCCCAGAGATTATAACTAAAATCCTCCTGTTCCAGAACGGACTTGTTTGGCATTCCTTGATGATTCACATAAGCCTGAGATGTAAACTGAAAAAAGTCAATTATGATTCACGCACAATTATTTTACGACTGTATTTTTCATTTTCTATTAAATTAAATTTAATTGAGTTTCTCGAATTTTTCAATTGTTGAGTAAAATTGAGCGAAATTTTTGAAGCCTTTTTTTGGCAGAGTCGTGCCAAGAGAAACATGATATTGAAGTAGACCGATAGGAATGACATATTTTTTCCATTTGAAAGTTATGGCGGATATCGCTTTTAGGGTCTTGCTCCAGATGAAATGAGGGAGAAAGTAATATGATGGCTGTATATTGCTTATCCTTCGTTAGGGACACGTCTCAAATGTTTTGTATTGGCAATAGGCGAGATCCTGAACCTGGTGAACGTAGGTGCTCAATTATACTTTATGGACAAATTTCTGGGTCATTCCCTCTCGTCCTTTGGGTTCGATTTGCTCACCGTGACGGATGACGACCCCTATCGACGGACAGACCCTCTCGCCGTCATCTTCCCCAAAGTCACCAAATGTAGGTCAAAGAAGCATAACTGGGTCATTGACCCCTGCCAGACCTCTCGGATCAATGACCTTTGATACCTTTCTTTTGGCCCACTCAGGTACCTTCAATGCTCACGGAATCGGAGGCTCCATCGTCAGCCACGACGCCATTTGTGTTCTCTCGATAAACAACATCAATGAGAAGATTTACATATTTCTTTGGTAAGGCACACCCTTGTGCTGGAGAAAGTTTTTTCTTTATCCTCCTTGGTCAATTAATCATGATTGCGAGGAGGCTTTTATACTGAAATACTGGCAGTACATGGAGGCCAATACAATCAGTGAGTGCCAAGTTTGTACACGAGGCTTTAGGAAGTAGTAGGAGCTTATGCTTGATCTCTGAGTCGCTCAGATTGAGATCTCTTTGTTTTGGAGGGTGAAAGTGTGAGAAGTGAATGGAGAAAGTTGCAAGTTATGAGACGTCGAGAAAGCTCATCCAGGGCCTTAATTACTTAACTCATAAAGGCTGGGGGCGGAGCGTAGGAGGCGAGCGCTTAGTAGAAGATTCAGCGTTATTCCTTGTAGCCTTTTTCACTTCATTCCAGCGCTGTTCACTGCCCACTTCCGGTCAAGCGCCTATTACGAATTGAGTAAGGGGAGAGAAAGTAATGACACACCCTAGTCATAATCATTCCCTCCTGCCTCAGCAGAGGAAGAAAGTCATAAATCAGTCCAAACGCCTTCCGAATCTCGGCTCAGAAGGCCTGTGTAACGAATTACGCCAGAACGCTGCTGGAGAAGCGCTCTGGCTTTCATCATTGTAAGAATTCTCCAGCGCTTGAAAGCTAAAGCACTTTTTAGACTTTCTTCTTGTCCGCGTAGCTTGCGAAGGCTGCCAAACCGCGGCGGGTTGCCTCCCTTCCGATACAAACAGACACCGGCCACAAATAACGCAAGAAGCCTTTCCTCATTAGTGAAAGTAGACTTTCACCTTTCCTTCACTTTCCCCTCTATAAAAGTCGCCGTTTGAGCAGCATCAAAAAGTAGAAGAGCAACAGACTCCGAGGCCTTGTCAGAACTAATTAGAATGACAAGGGGCAGGAAATAGTGACATAAACATCCACTGTCAATCGATTCCCATATTTCAACTGAAAATGGGTCACACGGTCAAATACAAGCGATTTAATTACCATTATTATTAGCGTCCACTGCCAGAATTCTCTCTTTTTTTACTTTACGTCTTCATGCAGGGTCACTATTTCGAACATAAATTATGTTGTAAATTCAAAAAAAAAACTCTACATTTTAGTCGAATCCAATTTTGCTCACACGGTTTTGATTTCCTTGCTTTGCGAATTTGATGCAACGATACGGATTTATGAGGTGTTCCTTTTTGTTTGGGAAAAGTTTTGGTGTAAGCTGACGCCTAAATAATATGAAACAAGTAAAGTTTTCGCTGCTAATTAATGGTAAAAAAAATATTTTCAGACTTTATGGAACATAATAGAAAAAAAAACGGGTGCTGTAGACTTCTATGATTACTGTAGAATTGTAAGGAAGACTATGGGAAAACTCGACTAGGAAAATTGTTGATATAAAGATTAATTATTAGTTACATAACTTTTTTTTTTCCAGGTTTTGGTTTCTATTGCTGATAGGAATCACTGTCCTTGGCTTAATATACAGACTGCTCACCCTCGCATCCTGGAGAATACGATACAATCTTCTTAGCTTAAATTATGGATCCTCGTCAACCTCTCCGCAACTACGTAACATTATTCACTGTATCGGCTCCTCTGATTGGTTCGTCCTCTACCAAATTTCTAAAAATATTAATACCAACCTATTCGTCGGCCTCGTCAAGGACATTGACGAGAGGCTGAACGCACAGAAAGAGCTACGCAACTGCCGCGGTAGAGGAAGTGGAGGCACAGCAGTATGACCCCCTACACGTTTCCACTAAAATGCTATTTAGCCCCGCCCCAACTCCCTTGACACACTTTATACTCAACTGAAACAAATGGACTTCCAGAAACTCCTAGAGCAAACCTACATTTTTAGTAAGAAAACGAAAGCTAAACGCAAATGATGATTCACTTGAGAGGTTAAAGGACAGCAATTTAGGGCTGTCTGAAGCGTGTCGCTAAAAGAATATTGTGCGTGTATTCAAATAACTTACTAAAACGTCAAGAATGGCCTTAGATGGACTAAATTTGCCTCATTACGAAAAATTAATAACCCAAGGTAATGACGACTATACTAAACTTTACTAGATGGTAAACTGTACTGTAACAGATAACAGATAAATCAAAGGTGCTGCCCAAGAGGCCGTGAAGGCCCAATAATACTGCCCTTCCAACGATGTCTCCCTTCTTCGAAGTCTCGACAAAGTTCCAAACAGAAAAACCGTAATAAAGATTCTGATTAATCATGAGAAGAAAATAATTCAAATGTCCAGGGTGTAATTGGAAAGGATTAATCAAATCTGACAAGCTTGTAGGAAAAAGTTTACTTTTACAGACAAGTTTCAATGAATAGACTCATTGGATTCAATTCAGATAATGACTACTATTTAGAAGTAATTGAATGCCTCGCTTAGTTTCGAGCGGATGACCAGCAAATTGGTGACAGCGGAGCGAATGCCCAGTAATGTCGGACATGGTAAGTGCGATCCTTAACCAGGGATCCCCAACAAACTAGAATAAAGCAAAAATTTACTACAATCGAAACTTTATAATACATCCGCAACCAGGCTTCCTCTGGTACCTGAAAATGGTCAATGGCGGCATTCCTTTCTCAACGCCCTTTGTGTACCCTAGAAATATACAAATAAATTTCACTTCAAGCCATCTGCGAAGCTTAAGTAATTGTTCTAAAATGCTTCGTTCATACCCAAGTAAAGAATCAGTGGAATATAGCCATAATGGAAGGTGGTTCCCACAATTTGGGTGACAACACCGATACGGTCCTTCACGTCCTTCGGGATTGGCATATCTTTCTTTTTTGTTTACAATGTAAGGAACATCAATTTCAATTAATTTAAAAAGCCGAAAACCTTATTCGGAATTTCGGCAACCGAACTATGAAAGTATTATTTTGAGACAAACCTTACCTTATTGAATTGATCTTAAATTCTTATCCTCAAACGAACGTTCTCAGCAGAAGTGGAATTACTAATCAGTTCACTTTAATTGACAGATAATTTGTGTGTGTACTTCGGAATTAAATTAATTGAACTAACTGGGCCACATGCCACATGTGCCTAATGTCTATTATTATACCCTTTTGTCGGATGTTTCAAAATTGTGCAATTTGCAGGCTCACTTTTCGATTCTCTTTTGACGATTTGCAAGTGTTTTATCCATGTCATTTCATTGTCAATTGCTTGGACAAAATCACCTGATCCACTTTTCAACCAAAGGGTCAATTTGACTTTGGCGGGCTTTTGCTAAGGCGGGACTTGAATGGGGCACTTTGCGACAATGATTTTTGTTTATAATATGTCAAAAAAAAGCCGGAAGTGGGATTTGACGAAGGATTCGGTAAAAGTGAACTCTTCTCGGCTAAACTCGGATACCGGGTACTCAAGAACGGTCAACTTCCGCTTGAGCAATTAATTGATCAATTGGTGACGCATTCAACTGGGCCACTTCCTTCGACAAACAATTACTCACCCAAACAAACAGCGTCATTACGGTACCCTACCTGATTTGCAAGTTAAAAAGGTGTGAAATGGTTCTTGTTTATTAATTAAGTGATTCTTCTGTAGTTTCTTAACCTGCAAAGGCAAAACTTTCACTGTGAAAGTAAAGGCCTTGTCTAGTCGTGTCCGTGTGAAGACAACGTAAGTTATAACATAACTAAAAACTAAGGCAGTTTAATAACTTTTCCGAAATAATAATGAATAAGTTGATTTTTATTTTAATCGGTAATCTTTCAATAGGTCTCGGCAGAATTATTTGACGAATAGCGACTTGGTTGATATAAAGGACAGGAGTGACGACGACGCCAGAAATTGCTACCGAGCTGCGATAAGGAAGAATGAGCGTCTACCCGCATCTACAAGAAATGGAAGACGATCATAGAACCAGAGTTCCACCATTCCATAAGGTACACAAAACACAAATTGTATTATATTTTCTGGCTTGTTTGGCTGGGGTATGAGAGCGAAAGCGGGCGATAGGTCAAATTTGGTAATGGCTAGGCTAGTGGCCAATCTACTGCTGCTTTGACGCGGCACGCCTGGCTGATGCAGGGTACTGAAAAACTAAATCGCGACCAACATTTTTGGACAAGATTTAGATTTGAACGAAGTGGATGAGGATGAATTCTGATGAGAAGACTTAAACAGGTCGCGGGACACTAGAGAACGCTAATTTTACTACTGTTCAACACATTTGTCATCTCTCTAGATCTGCTGCTTGCTATTATCTTACTTTTTTTTTTATGAACTATCGGCAGCCTAAAAGCTAAAAGTAGTAAAACAAATAGTGATAAGAGATTCATTTCCAAACCACACACAAATGCCACTCAACTTCCTCTTTTCTCTGAATTTTTATGACCCGGCCTTTCGCCTAATTCTCTACTTTACGTTGACAATTTTACTAAGGGGGAGTCATTCCATCGATCCAATCTAACATAACTATTTAGAATACCACCGTCATGGAATCTTCAATAATTGAATCGTGATTCACTTTTGTATCCTCGACAGTTCAGTAACTAGGTTATATTTGGTTGTTCGTATTTTATATTTGAAACTTGATTCCTGGTGTGTCTTTGGAATGGCTTCAAAACAAGGGCAAAGACAGGGAGAGATACCGCGAGCGCAACAACATCCGCTTCTACCATCGTTCTCTCAAGTACATATAACAATTTCTAATTTTTATTTCTTCGATTTAATCCAGTTTATAATCGCTAATCAACCGATATTGCAAGCTAAAGAACGTTAAAGTATCTGCTTTTACCATAATATTTGTCTTTATTTATGTTTGCAATCTAATTTAGGTCGATGCAGATGGTGATGGTGGAGTAGAGCTTGAGGAACTACGCAAAGTACTGCCTCCTCACATTCCAGATTCACACATTGAGAAACAGTTCAAAAAGTACGACATTAACGGGGATGGAGTGCTATCGCGCGAGGAGTATGGACACATGGTAAGCGATCCAAAACGAAAAAAAAAAAACAATGTTGAACGATGTTCTTGGAAGGGATTCCGGGACTCTTGTAATAGGTATTTGTTTGCAATAAATTGCAGGTCCGACGCAGAGCTTTCCAATTTGCAAACCTCATTGTGTTGCCGCGTAATGCTCGGATGGACCAAGTTGATGGGGTTAGCCGAAATTAAAATTTCGACAACGTAATAATGCGACGTGCAATTTATATCTAAACTTTCTCTTTCTTAAACAAATCGAATTTTAGGAGTACACAGAGGCCTACTCCTGTTTTCCACCTCCAATTTTCATGTTTGTGATTTCATTGGTGGAAATAGGAATATTTGCCTACCATACTCATAATTTGATTGGACAGAGAGGTTGGGTTGGAGTAAATGGTCCTGCTCCAACTGATTCCATCTTTATTTACAATCCGTATAAACGTTGTGAGGCTTGGCGATACTTGACTTACATGCTCGTACACTCCGGGTAGGTTTGCGCAAGCGCCTCTAAATAATTACCTGTCCTGAATTACAACTCTTGTTTTTTTTAGATGGGTCCATCTTTGCAACAATGTCATTATGCAGCTTTTCCTTGGTATTCTTCTGGAAATGGTAATAAATCAATTTTTTGAAGGAAATAAAAATTTGATTCACTTTAAGCAAACATTGCTTAGGTGCACAAATGGTGGCGGGTTTTAATAGTTTACTTTGCTGGAGTTATTGCTGGATCTCTCGCAACTTCTGTTACAGACCCTGACTACTACTTAGCTGGTGCAAGCGGTGGTGTGTATGCGCTAATCACTGCTCACATGGCCACTGTTATTTTGAATTGGGAAGACATGGAGTTGCCTTGGGTTAGTTTCAAATGTCTTTTGTGACACCTTGAGTCATTAGAATAAAACTATAAATTCAATCATGATACCTTAACTCACTTTCTTTTGTTCAACCAGGTTCGTGTTTTGCTATTCTCAGCATTTTCCATACTTGATGTAGGGATTGCTATTTACTACAGATATTGGGGTGAAATTCAAAGCAAGGTTAGTAATTTCCTATCAACGTTCTTCGAATTTCAGGGATATTTCCGTCTATCAACATCAACCATGCACCAGATTAATTTGGTACTTTTTACAGGTTGGATACGCTGCTCACATTGGAGGTGCGTTGGCCGGGCTATTAATTGGCATCCATGTCCTCAAAAATATTCGACCTAAGCCATGGGAAACCATTCTTTGGCGTGTGAGCATAGTAGTATGGATTCTGATAGCTATTATAGCCATTGCCTTCAACATATTTTATACAGACTACTTCCTGGCTCCAGTTGAACCCTGCATATTCTAATAGCTTTATTTGGGTTTCGGGTGCAATCTAAGTATTTCATGTTCAACTATTTGCATATCAGCAGTGAGTTTGCACTGGTTGGCTGTTTGACTTAATTGTTATTCATTACTGTAATTCTTAGAACCGTTTCGGAAATGAGATTTATTTTATGAGGAGGTATTCAGTTTTTATTCCGTCAGTAGACAACGCAGATATAACTTATTTATAACTTTATTGCAGCAGAATTGTCTACAGCTACTTGTTGTTTCTACATATTCCTGAGTAGTATGGGTAAATTAGCTCGTTACTTGACTAATTACAAATGTTGGCAGTTGGAACAAACTCGATGGTTTTAATAATCCTGAATTTCGTTAAATTGGCTTTCACAATTCGATTGGAATGTTGCCTTAACTCAAATACTTAATTTCGAAGATAATGCACAAGGGATGACAGAATAGGGATGTTCACAGCTATAATTCTCAAAATGTACAGAGAAGACAAAGTATCAAATTGTACTTATTATATGTAAGGAATATTAATATTCAAATTAAGTTTGAGACACTTCACGTTGAAAGACTCGAAAATTCACAGGCCACAAAGACAAAAATATACTTTGAGCTTACGTTACTGTATAATATTTCTTGTTTCGTCACTTGGAAAATAAAATAAATCTGCAGCTTGTGCGCTGAACCTCGCTTACGAAGAGAAAGCTTGTCACAAAGCTACAAGCGATCGCTCACGACTTGTATGACTTTGTTTTTCTTCCCTATAATCCCCATAAGTTCCTTCGGCATGTAGTAGGGCTTCTCTGCGCTTCCGTCATTGCGCTCACAGTCTTCCACTGAAAATGTAAAGGATTTTTTTTCGCGGACATTGAATCGATAACAGTTTAAAAGCCACTTACGAAAACAAAGGAAAAGTGTATCAACACCCATTTCGTAGACGCTGAAAAACAAAGTTGCAATGAAGTAGGTTCCAACTGTCACCACAATCACTGGGGCCAAGTAAAAGTGGAGTGTTGGGATCTGAAACAAGTTTACATGATTTTTTAAAATGGGTTACACATTTAAGTCATCAGATATTTTTTTTTTACATCTTCTGCAAATGGTGAGTGTTCTTTTGCAAAGACGTAAAATGATCCGATTGCAATTCCACCCACAATGACGAGTTTTCCCATGAAGAGTAAAAAATCAGCCACTTTGTCCAGAACAAAGGCTCGAACAGCGTTTCTCATGAGGAGAAAGAATCCGTCCCTTGCACTTGTGCAGAAGTTCTTTCCGTAGACTGCCGTCATGATGTAGGCGTTTCGATTTATGAATCTCATGAATTTTTCTAAACACCAAAAGAAGCATTTGCAGCAGCAGAGCAGGCCTTTAACAATTGGATTATCCTGGCTGTACTGCTTCAATTTTTGATCAATGTACTCCAGGAAGTATCGAATGAATTTGATAATTGAGATTATGAGGCTGCCGAATGCCAGCGTTCCCATGTGATATCGCAGGGTTCGAATGAGGCTCGACGAGACGGGCATCACGGGGAGATCCTTCTTTCGGTCCAGAGTCCAATACCTTTTTTAAATGCTTTAAAATATTTTTTTTTCAAAAATGCTTTAAAAAAATTATAACTTACCACCCAGCAAAAGCTCCAGCGAGTACCATGTCGCCGAAATCGCTGATGAAGCAAAGTAACCAGATGAGGCCAAAGAAGTTGTACAAATGGTACCAGCCTACATTACTCAGCTTGCCGTACAGCGCAAATTGGCAGGCACTATTTGCATTGCAATCAGATTCTTCTCCACAAGTTTTTGCGAAGCTCTTCAAATGACATCTTAATTCAATCAAAATTCAAATAAAAATTTGTCAAAATTTTACAAGGGAATGAATTATCAGACCTGGTCCCTTCCACCATTAGCTTAGCTGTTTCTCCGATTCCGCAAGTACAATTTTGTGTAACACGATACACTTCTTCGGAAGCAGAAATTAAGAAAACACCAACCAGCAAAAAGAAAAAAATGGCCAGGACTTGAAGGGCCCATGGAGCTAAGGGCCACATTAGCGTAAATATCATGTCGCCAACGGCCCTGAAATCGACGGTCAAATTTTTTCCCTTTAAAAACTTGAAAGTTTCGTATTTGTAGTTTTATGTTCTCAACGCTGATTGATCTGGCTTACCTGGCCCCTTGTCGGATGAGAGAAACGGCAATTGCAAGTCGTGATCGAATAAAGATGACAATTATCAACAGAATTGCTAGAAAAATTCCTGTTACAATGGCAAAGGTCAGCCAAGTATCCTTGCTCTTGAGAAGCGTATCAAACTGATTCGTCAATTCCTCCTCAGTAATCAAACGCTCTGCTATTGAATCTTGGGTATTTAACGCTTCAGGCTCTTCTATCGGCTCATTCCTGCGCAATTCTAAATATTTGTCAACACTGAAATAGCAACCTAAAAATGTATAAACAATGGTGTTAGAGTTGTAGAGTGAAAAGTTTTTTGTTAACTTTTTAAAATTAACAAATACTTACTGAATCCAAGGACGAGAAGCATTCCGATGAGTGATATCCATACCATGATACCAGCGAAGCATCTCATCAAACAAATCCAAATTAAGGAAGCCACTGCTCCAGCTCCTAACAAAACAGCGATCATACGCCACGTAGCCTGAAGGTCTTCGAATATGTATTCAAAGTTCTAAAAAAAATTAGGTAAAATTAAAGATTTTTATTAGTTTAGCCTTTAGCACATATTTATTCACCCTCACCTGTTTCGCATTTAAGAGTTCAACTAATTTATTAACTCCTTTGCGAACTTCTCCTATCTTCACTTGATCAGATATTTCATCCATGTCTTGTAGGTTTAAAACGTGAGGAATGCATCGTCGTGTTACTATAAAGCAGACAAAACTCTAGAAAAATTTGTATAACAACAAACAATGCCATCACCACATGCGAAAATGTAAATGGTGTCCAAAGTACTAAAAAGGAGAAACGAAACAAACGGTTCATTTTCAGTTTAAAGTGTTACATGAAGCTACGGGTTTAGAGGTTGAATTGAGAACCATGCAAAGTATCGCCGTCAACATGTAAGCATCCCAACAGAATTACAAGTATTCTACTGTACCATGCACTTAAGCAACAAAAGTAGAAACCAAAACCCAGCAACTGAGCAACAAACTACTTACAAACACTTTTGACATTCTTAATTGGATTTCGCCTCCAAATCTTCACATTTGTTGCATTTCCTGTACATTTCATTCCGGATCGGCAGCAAAAATTTACAAATTGACACGAAAAATTGGAAGTCATGAAATATACTTATTCTTAAATACTATGAGTCGACTTACTCGGTTCCACCGGAAGTATGTACTTGGCACACCGATTCTTCTGCATCAATTCTTCCACGCTAAAATTGGCCTTGTCCACAGAGGGCTGGCAGATCATTTTCTCTTTAATATCATCCTCACTTTCCTTTTTCCGAATAGCTACCGCTGGAGCCCAGGGACCGTATTCCGGACATTCTTTGACACAGACCTTTATTTTGAAAAAGAATAATTTCTTTTATGTATTTACGATTCAGAAAATCCGCTGTTAACACACATACTTGTAATGTAGGGCAGCCCCTGATTAAAACTTTCGGTGAGGCGCATCGGGTGATATCGAAAAAGTACAGAAACGATTTGTTGGCTACTTCTGGATCGAAGCCACATCTTCTTCCCCAAGAGTCCACAGGATAAATAAGGTTATTCGGATCTCCTTGACGGAAGGCTGCAAATCGAAAAAAAGGTCGTTATTTTAAAATTAAAAATTAGTTAAAAAATTAATATTAATATTTATGAATAGTTGGTAAGCCTTATCGCTTTCCTACCGATAACTGCCACAACACCCCAACCTGCTAGGAAGGCCACAAACATCAAAAGACAGAGAACATCCGTACAGCCTCTCTTCTCAATTGGTCCGTTAAATTTCGGATCAAATTCATGTGGTAATCCTGAAAAAAGAACGATTTTTGTTTTTAAAAAATTCGACTCAAGTCACAATAAATTCCCGGCATCTGCTGCCAAATTACCATCACCACCATCAAGGCCGATGTGTTCAACAGCGTGGCGAGGCATTTGCTTTCTAATTCAAACCACCGTTCAAACTGTTAGAAAAAAAATGCCAAAATCGACACCTCTCCACCTCCGCGTCAGATTTGTACGTGTCCAGTTAATGAAAACTTGGCCTTTAACTTCGCCAATTAATACTTTTAAAATTAAGAATACAATACCGCCAAGACCTTCATTTTTCCATGAAATGGCAGTGACATTGGGGCTCGCTGAACACCGGAAGTGGTTGAGTCTAGGCTAAAACTGATACATTCACCCCCATACGCTGATCTTTCAAGCGTCACAATCTATCAGAGAACTTCTTTCATAACAGTGTTTCTGTAAGCGCTGTTTCACTACAGAATTTTTGCTGGTTATTAGTTTTACTTTTCGAAAAAAAAACTGACAACTTCTGGAATAGTAAATTAGCTCCGCTTCTGCTGGATATCTAAAGAACACGAATCTCTGGAGCTCCAATTTAAGTTCCACTTGGAAATGTGGAGTCTGTTTTGTGTCTACAACACAGAGCGTCACATATTTTGTGGTTTCTGAGGCTTTGGAAATTAGAAACTATTGCAAGGGTATCCCACTAATATTTTGCTGGACGTTTCAGTTTGTCCTAATTAGCTTTAATTGCATATTGAGGAGTAGAAGCTCAGTTGGGGACAGAATCGTTAAATCGATCAGAGTCGTTGACCAGGGATGAACCACAGGGGACTTCTTCCATGAAATGAAAACCACCACACAGTACAAGAGTCAACGAGTCAAGTCGCGAAGTCTCGATATAACACATTAACACATTGAGTCACTTAATAACCTCCAGTTCAGACCACCCAAATTATTGTTTGGTTTACAATTACATTCAGTTTACAGTATTAAGTTGCTAAACAAATAAATCATCATAAGTCATCACATTTGCTAATAGGCCATTAAGGTTAACAATGCGTTTATGCAACAGCGGCGGCAAATAAGACACAAGAAGCCTGTGGAACTGAAATCTGAGATATCTTTCATAAAATGTGATTATGTTGCAAAGTTGCTAAAAACAAGACCTTAGTGACTTTCAATTTAATCTAAAGTTAAAGATAGGTAATAATTAACGAATTAACCTTGATATTCACAACTATGACTTTGACAATGTGGCCAAAATGGAGCAAAAAGTATTTGGTTACTAGAGTTGGACCAGCCACTTAAGATAAATAGCATGGAAAACTTAACCTGACTTGCCTAGTTTCTCAAGGCTATCAACTTGGAAATTGGTCAAAAAACGAATATAATAAAACGTTTTCATACTTAACATTAATCAAAATCACTTCATCTTAGAAAGGACGCCGCGCCGGGTTGAAAATGTTCATATTTTTATTTATAAATTACTTTAATGCATACTTTATTCTTCGAAATCGTAACAAACAAAATTCAATAACGGATTTCAGCCAATTGACACTGGAACGCTTCAGTTTTTACGGTACTTGATTATGAATCACTTTTCACTTCTGATTATTGTGATCTGAAATTGACTTTAGTAAGCTATTCCGGATTTTAAGAATCAGTGACGAAGAGTTACCATTTAGTTACCTTTGCCTTCAACAATTAATGCACCATATTTCTATTTTTTAGAAAACGCAAATTAACTCTAAAGTTAATTAACCCTAATTATTCTAACCTTAGTTGCCAAAAAAAACGTAACGAAGCGTCCGTCTCCTTACCGTACTTTCGATCCACTTCGTCCATCATCATCTCATCTGCACCACCTTCATCCCCAGCACCTACCCTTCCTACCGCCATTCTAATCTCACTTTAATGAACCTCAAAGATAATTAGTTTTCATTAATTAAGTTTAACAAAAGTTAATTTTTAATTGTCAGTTAAAAAAGAAACAAAGAAAGGATGTGGAAACGTCAAAAACTAAAAACAACCACTTTTCCCTATTTTGTTCCCTTTCTTTTCACCCACTTTAAAAATCAAAACAAAACTGTATTTGGCGGCATTTGCAGAAAACCACTTTACGAGCGTCCCTTCTCCACAAAGATTTGCCGAATAAAAATCTCTCTGTACATTTTATTTCCTTTACGTTAACTTATTTTTAAGTTTTAGTTTTACTAATTATTTCACCTAAAAGGCAAAATAAAATAAAAATTATATGTTAAGATATTTCATGATATTTTGCTTTCCGTCAAATTACGAAATTAAAAGGGAATGAATAAATCTTATTGAAGAAACGTTTCTACACTTTGTTTTTGAATTTCCTGCTAACAGAAACTGATAGACTTATAATATGATAAAATGAATATGTTATTTTACTTAAATAGATTAATCATTGATTATGTTTTCCTTTGCCACTTCCAGCTTTACTTTTCCCTGTAGCGTTCTTCATGCCCGCGTTTCCCGGAAGCTTGGGCATCGATGGCATTCCCGTCGGTAATCCGGGTATTACGTTCCATCCCGTTCCCGTCGAGTTGGCCTTTGCAGCAAACACACAGTAGAGACGGTCGCTTGGCCTCGTCTTGCTACATCGGTTCCGGCGGCGCTTGACTCTGCAAAGAGTCAATCGCTTGTCTCTCTCGAACAGTGGTTTTAGTGAGGGTACTCCCGGAATAGCGTTGAATTCTTGAAAGTTGCAAGCGGCCGTGTCCACCTTGTTTGGCATGCTACATGTCGAAGTCGGTACTCTCGTATCCTAAAAGAACAGTTGTAAATTTTGTCAAAAACGTTTTCAAAATTCTAATTTTAATTGTACCGGACAAAAGCAGCGACCCAGGACACACTGTGGCGTGTTCATTTGTTCCAGTGCTGGGTTTGACGGTGTGTCTCTGTTTTTGCCCTTTTTACTGGACGCTGCTGGTTCTGAACAAGCTTTTTCGCACGGTCGTGGAGACAAGCAGTACGATACGGAACTCTGGACATTCAAAAATTGAATTTAAAAAATACTACTTTTAAAATGAAAAAAAAAGCAAGAAATGTTTTTTTTTTGTTAAATATTGCTCAAAGTTACAGTTCTTCTGGAATGGCTATAATGCAACTTTCCCGTAAGAATGACAGAGATCACAACAAGAATTCGTAACCACATTTTCTTCGAATTTCATCTTCTGCCAGAAACTAAAGCTCTTTCTGACAAAATTTGTACGCCTATATTTATAATCAAGATGGATTCAATGACCTATATCTGATGTGCGTAGAAATTATACTACTAATTAATAATTCATACATATCCCAATTGACACAAAACCATTAATTCCAGTGCATATTTTACGTTTACGCAAGCCAGCAATTTCCGTACCAACAAATCACAAGAAATAATATTTCCAAACGCACTGCAAGCTAAAAATGCTTTTGTGCATTTGCTTCTTTCGACCCGGAAAATACTGACTTGTACGTGTACCTACAAAACAAAAATGTGTACAATGTTGTCGTTATAGATTTGCATTATAATTGTATCATCGATTTTATGAGTCCAAATATTTCTTTTGAATGGGTGGGCGCTTTACCAGGTTCTTGAAGCAAGTCCATGAAATGAACGAAGTGAGATGCTGTTAAAAATTAAAATTGAATTAAAAATATGTTTAATATAAGATGCCTTAATTTAAAGTGTGTTCTAAGAGGTATGCAATTGATGTCATGAAGGAAATGCACACCAAGAAGTGTCCAGTCTTTTGGGTACTAGGTAAGTAAATCATGATCAAATCATGTAAATCAACTATTTAAACATGATTCGCGAAGTTCGAATCAATACGAATAGGACAAAAACGTTTTTGACACAATGTACCTAGGGGGCCCTTGTTCTGGCAAGACAATGTTCTGTACACGCCTCGCTCGACGCTACCACTTTCATCATATAAATCTCGATCACCTTCTTCGCGAAGACTTGACCCGGACGGACGAATGGCGTGACCTCTGCGAGTCCGACGGGAATTTAATGCTTCTGCCCAGAGAGTACATTATCGGCCTCATTCAGCAGGAAGTACAAACGAATTGCTTCAATTGCCGTGGATTCCTGCTCGAAGGTTACCCGAGAAGCGTCTGTCAAGCGGAAGAACTCGTCAAGGAGGTTAGGTGCTTGATGGGTTGTAAGGGTACAGAGTAACTTAAGGGTACCCTTCTGTCACACAAGGGTACTCACAAGTTGTGTCCGCTTCCTTTGCCAATATCACTCCCAGCATGAAACGGAGTACCATATATTGAAAAAAAACTGAAATGTCGTTAAAAATTATGAATTGGTATGTTCTGCAGGTTGGTCCACCGGCCATAATTTTCTACTTCCACGCATCGCTGCACACGATGAAGAAGCGCCTGCGCCATGAGCGGCCATTTTTGGCTCACGTTGGACTCGGCGACGAGGCCAGTTACATCAAGATTTACAGTTTCCACAAGTTCTTTTACCCGCTACTGCTCAAGTACAAGGACAAGGCGGTGCGCATTGACACGGACGGAGACGTTGACAAGATCTTTATTTACTTGGCAAGCATCCTGCAAAGGGTTTTAAAGCAAAAGAAAATACGGATTCCAGTCCGGATGTCACTTACCTGAGTACCACAGTACTTGGAGCCAAATCAGTAAATCGGCAACTTTTAGTGAATAAAATATGATTCAGAAGACTGAAGATACAACTGTACACCGTGGAAAGACGTTTTAATGTTTCAAAGTATTAGTATTTAGGAGACGAAGTTCGTTTTAATTTAGATTGACAAAATTATGAACCAAAGGTTTAGCGTGAGACCAAGGGATCCAAGCGTGACGTTTGACCCTGAATCTGTGGATTCGTTCTTACCGTCCTCTGCAATCCGTCCCTCGAACTCAGCAATGGCTTTGTACAAGATGGCGCAGTCCTTTGGATACAGCTCTTCATCCTGCGGAACAATGGGCTGTTGATTGGCAAATATTGGATCGTCATCTTCGTAGTATTCCTCTTCTTCCTCCTCTTCAGACGAGTCTTCGTCATCTTCTAGCTCAACTGGTGGCTCACCCTCCATTGAATGCGCTTCCACGATCATGCGTCGAAAGATCAGATGCTGCTTGTTGGCAACATAGGACACGTGACCGGTATTCTGGGACTGAGCATGCGCAATAGGTGCTGCAACTTGAACCGACTTCCCAAGCTTCTGCGCCACGGCGTCCAAATAATTCCACTGCTCCGGGGAAATGTGACCTTTTTGAGTAAAGAAGTGAGTTTGGACGATTGGTCCGCACTGTGAGAGCTGTAATCGTCTGCTTGCAGCGCCATCTTGCGGTAGCGTTGAAATATTGGAGCGTGATGTGGAGTAAGCAGGCAATTCAAATGGAAATGAATTCGTTTCGTAGACGGCAAATCCTGTTTCCGGAGGCAAAAGTGCGTAGAGGTCAAAATTGTAGGGAAGATGAATTGCAGTGCGATTTCTGTTCAGTTTGGAAAGGGCCTTGAAAATTGGATTCAGCGCTGGATTCCAAGTGTCATTCTCCTGTGAATTAAAAAAAATTAGTGGTTTTTGTTTAAAAAAGTTTGTTTTGAAATTTTGTTTTACCTGAAACGAAATTCGTAGGGCCACTGCGCCGTAGCTTTGTTGGTCCCTTTCAGCGGAATCGTTTTGGAGCATGTATAGGTTCCAGAGTTCAAGATGGCGCCTAAACAGTTTATCTCTATTTTTAAAAGCGGAAATGTTTTAAAAATGGTTAACGGTACGTTGTAGCGTTAGCGTAGTCATTTTTCTCTAGGGTGACGACACTTTTGTCAAAGACGTAAGTCCCAGCCAAGGCTCCGCCCTTCAAAGTATCTGGCCTCTCTCCATCTTCCAATCGAATTGTCACTGAAAAGATTTGATGTGTTTGACATGTCCCATTTAATATCATGCATTGTCAAGGCTTTACATCGAAAAATCGGCCCTGTATCCAATTGCATCTTGTACTTGGCACTTCCATAATTATTTGCACGAAAGTTAAGGGGCGTTAACGATTTGACGCTGGACGCTGTGAGCTGCACAACTCGGTTTTCAAATGGAGCTGAATAATTGAGACAGTCTTCTTCATCAGGATCAGCAACACATACTTCAAACAAGAAAATATTGGATCACTTTGCATTCAGCGATTGCATAATTCGTGGTGTTCAACAAGACTTGATCGAATTGGAACGGATATGACATGATTTATCTGGAATAATATTTTCAATTACAACAGTTTCGCTTACATGAGAGGAAAAAGCAAATTAAAACCAAAATGGCGGCACTCTTGGGCCAAAACATCTTCCAAACGATAATGCTCTGCTATCACATGGCATCTATACAAGACATTTGATTCGAAAAAAATTTACGAGTTTTCGGACAAATGCAAAAATTAGCATCTCTCCAAACTATGCAGGTATAGGTTACCTTATCAAACAAAAGCGCTATTTATTAATTTGTATAATTTTTTTTTTATAAAGAATTGAAATCTTTACTTTATGTTTTAGGCATAATTTACTTCTCTTGAATCTTGACCGATGAAGCGAAATTGTGGTTTCCTTCAAAATGCTTTGTTCTGAGAACTGTTGCTTGAAAAGTATGTGTTGTATTTTAGATGGCTGCCTCCATCTATTCAAGGGAATCGCGCTGCTGCTGCCATTTTTTGTGAGTACCTCAAATCGGTCATTTCAGCACTTCTGTTCCATGAATCTCTGTATAAAATGGCGACTGTTGATCCATGTTCTGACTTTCCAGGTCCATGAACTTATCTTATTCCTTGTGATTCTCTCTGTATGCGTCGGAATGACTGCAGTTGTGTCATTTTTCCATGAAATATGCTGGTATCGTCCTCTAGCAACTGACGTCCAAGCTGTTTTGGCACTGATTTTTATAACTGCAATCGGCGAAGGTGTTTCGCTTGTGATGCGGCCTTCTCAAATTGCAAAATACTATAGAAAAATAGGACGGCGATTCCCTTGGATCTCTGGAACGGTAACTGTTATGTCACTGTTGAAATTGTTAACTTAAGATATTAAGGGTCTATGATTCCAGGCTAAGGGACTGTTCTTGGTGTCGAGCTTTTCCCTAGCAATCACCCATCTGTACCTTGGCTACAAAAATGGACATCCGTCAAGCTACTTCCAGAATCAGATGGTTCCAGAAACGGAGTTAATCGACCCTGGAACCCTTAACGCAACTTCGACCTTTCTCGTTCTGTGCAGTTTGTCTTTCCTTACGTATGCCATTCCGCGGTTCACAGACTGGATGATTTATCGTTTCCATTTGAATCCGGAAGAGCTCTATGTCCAGATCGGCTCCAAATTATACATAGTGTTTTACGTACGCAAGCTAAAAAGAACGCTTTCGATTTTCAAAATTTTGGAATTCAAAGTTCTAAAGTGTTTCAACAAGAACTTCTGTTGTGTTGTCGTACATCAATTCCTACATTTCAGGTTGCACAGGCGCTTCTTCTTTCCGTCTATGCTCTTCCGTTAGCAGTTTTGACATTTATGTGCTACTTTATGGACCTCTCGCCACCGCTAGTATTTGCGCTACTTGTGATGAACGGAATTGGAATTGGATTGAACGTTTCTTACGTCGAAAATTTGTATCTGGCGCGTTTTGAAAAAATGCGGCCTCCAAACTATCCTTATGAGGTGGAACTTAAACTATTACGTTTCAATCGATATCTTACATTTTGTCTATTTAAAATTTTTTTTTTAGAACCATCTAGCAGCTCGAGTGAACTTATTTCAATATGTGCTGATCCCAATGGTTGCTCTGGCCTATTATGGAACTGGACCAATCAGCTCTCTTGATTCAGAAACGCAATTTCTTCTGTATGCAACCCTAGTGTCACTGGCACTTCTGCAAGCGTCCAAGTGCATTTTCAATACTCAATATTTAGAGGAGGCCTTTCAGCGATTCGGGCGGATCCTTAGAAATGTGCGAGTTGAGCAGTACCTGATTGCTGTGGAAGCGGAAGCACAAGTCCCACCAGAAGCGGCGGGACCTGAAACTCAAGATGAAACTAATATTGCGACGCCTCCGAATACTCGCGTCGACGCTGAAAAGAATGGAAATGCGAAGGAAGCGATTGGGAATCAGATTATGGATGAAATTTTGCACAACGTTGCTCCTGGAGCACCGGAACTGGCCAACATCAACCAAACGCCGAAACCTTGTGAAATCTTGAAGGAATAAAAATCTATTTCACTAAAAATTCTAAAAATAATTTTAAAACAGAATTCAGGATGGAACAAATCGTAAAATCCTAATTGAAATTCGCCCTATTAAAAAAGTTCAAGCGATTTCTAATTTTTCCAAGACAACATTTTTTTTTTAATTTTAAAGCGACGTATCAACAAAGTAGACAAGATCATTTTAGCAGCAGCGCAGCGATTTACGACGCGCTGCAAATTATTCATAGTCCTGGATCGCTAGCGCTGGCGTCGCTGAATTGAATCAATCATTTCGTAATGGATACAGTAAAGACTAAAAAGAGGGTTAAATCAGAAAGCGTCGTGAGAATAGTGACACCGCCGCAAACTCCGGCACCGCCGCCACCGTCCGAGGAAAAGAAAAGTAACAACTGTGGCCGCCATGTTATTGGATGCCTTCTTCTTCTACCCCTCTTGGTACACCGTGCTTTAGCGCCTGCGCAGAACACATTTTCCTAATCCACTACTCAAATGTTAGATTTTCCACTTCCTCTGCTTCATTGTAATTTTGGCCCTTGGGATCGGATGCGGAATTCTCGCTGCCGTTCTACATGAAATCTGTTGGGATCAAAAGTTTTATGCGTTTTGGCAAATGTAAGCTAAAATGCTGAAATACGTTTTCTGAACGATTACAGCTAATTGATTTCAATTTGCACCCAGGTACGTCACACTCATCGCCCTCTTCATTGCCATCGAACTATTTTTTCGCGTTGGTTTTGACACGACCTTGACCAATTGGATGAACCGGCAGCAAGAGAAGCATCGTATCGAACTCTATTATGTTAGAAATCGTTTTACGTTTCAACCATTAGTCTTTGTTCTGAAATGACGTTTTGTTATAGATTCCTCGCGGCCTCTACGTGCTAGGTTACATGGCAGCCGTGTGTCTCCTCTTCTACGCTTACCAGGGGGCACATAAAATGCTGAATGACCCTCAGGTCACCACGGTCAAACCAGTGGCCGAGACTACTGCTAATGACATCAAAACAAAAACAACTGCTGTCAAAATCCCTCCAGATCTCAAGCGGAATTCTACTTTCGACGGTGAGGGAGACGTTGACAATTGGAAAACGAATCCACTCAGCCTTAGCGTCGGCGCAGATCATTTCCACTATTCCATGATCTTCTTCATTTCAATCTGCTATATGATGTACACCCTGTCCAAGGAGAATGACTGGGTAATTTTTTTTCATGGATATTGAAACAATTAAACTATTTTGATTTACTGAAAATAGTAATATTTTGTTTTAGTAATTATTACTCAATTGAGAATTATGCTGCCTATTTAATTATTTAAACATTCGAATGCTCACCTAGATTACGCATCGGCGAACTGTCATGGAGTCGAAGCAACCAGATCCAATTGTGCGTGGAGGCGTAGGGAACTTTGTGTTGTTCCTTGTAGGTTTCGCGTAATTTGACCTTTTGTGTCATGATCTTGAAATGTGTATTTATGTACCCTTCAAGGGCTCACATATCATTATGACTTGCATCTATGGCCTTCCTTTGGTGGGCGCTGTTTTCCTGGCGAGGCAGTTTGACGTTGGAGCCGTTCTTACCTACATTTCTGGTACGCCAAGCGCATGTGCAGCATTTTTACTTTTGAATTTTATTAATTCACGTAAAGTTATTTTAATTACAAGTTAACGTATAGGTGTCTTCATGGCCGTTTTGGTTGGCATTGGAGCCATGTACATTGAGCGTCGTCGGCCATTTCCCACGAAGGCCATGACACCTCCTGGATATGCTTATGAGGTTTTAAAAAATATGAATACTTAGTCAATATTTGAGATTTTTTTTTGAAAATGTTCAATTTTGTTTTTATAGAATCATCTTCGAATTCGCATGGCTATTTTTCAGCTCTGGCTCCTCCCCTTTGCGGCTGGAAGGTACTTTGACGCGAATCGAGCAGTGACCCTTGATGCTCAAAACGACGGTTAAAAAAACAGCAATTTACAATTAATGAGCACAAAAATTACTCTTACCATGATATTAGACTTACTCGTTTTCACGGTCGAAGTTGGAATTGGAGTAGTTCAAGCTATCAAAATTTTCGGCAATGATATATTTCTACTGAAGGCTATCTATTTCCCTCCTAAAACTTCAGAGGCTAAGAACAATTATGGTTCGGACGAAGAGGATGCTTTGACATATACTGGAAACAGTAATGGCAGTATCATCAGCATTGCTCAAAGTACGCAGACAATGTACGATCAGTACGGTGACGAAGACCTTGGAGGATTTGACTCTATGCCTCAAAATGATAGTCAGGCAAAAATTGAGCCCAAGCGATCAGAGCCTGAACAAAAAGTTATCGTCCCCTATAAAGCACTGGAGTCTGGAAAGCCAAGTTCTGAGTCACTGGATCAGCAACGTAGCATTCCAGAAATGTCACCATGGAAGGAAGAAAATAGAGAATCGGATGAAGACGATTCCGCCCCTCCCGATATGGGACGCTCCAATAACGATTTGGCACAAGACCCTGACTACTCTTACTAGAAAATAATGAGCCATCAATTAGCATACCAAATTACAAAACTTGAATGTACCCAATAATCGTAATTTATTGAAGATTGCGTTAAAAGTAAACATGATTATAAAAGAACTAAAAGTTAAACCACCTTACATTATTAGCAGTTCTAGGGGTCGCGGATTTAATACTTAAAACTTAAGTTTATTACACTCCCGATGTCTGATACAGCTATTTCGCGCAATGTAATTGTGTTTGTGTCGTGAGGATGAATGAGGTATAATAATGAGCTTATGCGGACTAAACTAGTAAACCTTTACGGGAAATCACCGTATCTTTGACGCAGTTCTTCTAGCTCAATTTGACCGATACGGAGTTGCTCCCTTAGGTTCGCAACTTGCTTCGTGAGGATTTCATCGTTGTACTTGACGAGGAGTTCATCTCGTTTGCGAAGCTGGTTTTTTTCCTCCTCAAAAAACTTAATCTGTTCCTCTGTCGTAAGATGTTGGTATTTCTCCTTGGGCGTTGCACTTACAAATTCATCGCTGATTTCTTCCCACGTATCATCAAGAAAGGACTGTAGAAGCTTCATGCGCAGTCCCTCTGTAGTCTATAAATGATTACACATTAATCGAGTATTGCTTAATCACTGGGACACCCAGGACCTCGACCTTAGGCCCTTTATCATTTCACACTTCATATCCAGTTTAGGGTTGGATTGGATCTAGGGGTGGGCTAATGTTATTTCCCCATAAGAAGGTTAGGTTTTAAAGTTTTCGCGCAGGGAAACCTAACCTTCTGTTGGCTGCGCAGGGTCTCTGACATTTTATTTGCCCACCCTTTGCTCCAATCCAACCTCAGTTTAGTAATAAAGTCAGGGCGTAGGCAAGCATAAAGCGTTTGCCTCCTACGAAAAGGTTTGTTTACTTTTTTAACTTCTGCGACGAGTTGTTCCACCGTTTGCTTCTTCTCCATCCTCTGAGTCTGAGCCATATCAGGGACGTCAGGGAGAGCGCTCCACGTTAAATGATAATCCTGAAACAAATCAACCACAGGCTTTCAATCATCCAGCATCGTCCTACGCCATTATAGTTAATTGTTGAAATAGGAACCTTACGTTGACCTTTACCTAATGCCCAGAGCTCCGCGTCGGAATCTCTTTCCAATTCACTAGTTCAGAATGATGGAGTTCAACGCATGCAAGAACTTTGAAGGAAAGGTAAGATATTAATTGACGCCAATTAATCAACGACTAAATTTCATTCCAATTAAATCGATTGCAATTTCCCGAAGTGAGAAAAGTGCAACACAAAAATATGCTTTTCAAGATTGTCGTGACTGTTTGTGAGTGAGTGTGACATATTTGGGCATTCAGAAAAGCTTAGTTCAAGTATTCTTCAAGCATCCGTATCTAAATACGCACACACGCAAATTATATTACAAAACTTGATTAATTAATGTTTGTTGCAATTATCGCCTGAAGCCAACCTCATTTCAGAAAAAATGGAGCTAATTAGTACATGAGGAGGGTGGAGAAAGCTATTTTTTTTACTAAAAGACCTCTGAGTTTCCAAGAAATTATGTTAAGAAGAATCGCTTAAAATCGCTTATGAATAAAAAATTCGACTTCTCAGTTTTCAATGCCATGTGTCAAGTATGTGTGTCGAGCGCTTAGTCGCCCTCTGATTGGCTGAAAAAAAGAGAAAACTCCTCCCTGCGACACAAAATGGAGAGTAAAGTCTGTGCGAAGAAACACTGCTGGCTGAAAACAACGTCAGCACACAAGCATTTGTTATATGAAAATTTCCTTATTGATAAAAAAGTTGTAATGTTGAAAATACAATTTTAGAATTAAAAATTCCAATTTTCTCTCCTGTACGTTTAGTTTTCTATTGAAATAGGAGAGAATGAGAGTAATTTTTGTTTTGAATGTCGCTCTGCTGCTCATTGGTTGGACGACTGCCGAGACGCGGAATCCCACTCTAAAAGTACTGGAAGTATATTTTTACGGAATCGCTGACCTTGCATATTCTACAAATGTTTCTCTTTCAGGAGTGGGAACAGTTGAAAAATAAAGGGAAAGTAAGTGCAGATGTGAGAGTTCAATACCTTCAGAATCAGGCACCGTTGCGTAGTGTCCCAAGGCATCCATTTAATGTGCGGAACGCTGAGGGGAAGGTTGTTAAGGTTGAGCCGCCACGCTCCGCCGATGGACTAACGCGGGCTTTCGACGTTGCTGAGTCAGATCATTCTGATCAAACGAAAACAGTGTACATAGACAGCGTGGAGGTTGGAGCATTCCAAATGCTCAAGACTATTGTTAATGAACAAGTATCCAGGTATGACACCTGTCCCTTGCCTAAGTCATGCACAGGTTTTAAGTGGCTTAAAAAATCATTTTTAAGAGCATGAAAATTGGACAAATGAAACGGAGGGAGATGACGTGAACTTTGTGAAAATGAAGCTTTGGATGACGTAAGGATGCTTGGCAACGAAGAATTGAATTATCGTACCAGGTTAAGTCCTCATTACTGGATTGTTTGCATTAGCAAAAAATGCGATTCCGTCGAGATTTCCGCCGTGTTACACGGCTAAATAACTCGTTATTTGTAATAATTACAAATTATTATTACAATTATTATTGTAATTGTGTAGAATTACATTTCATAGAAATGGCTTCATGGCTTTTAAAAAAAATTGAACTTAAGACCTGATCCCATTTATTTTATTCTATCTAAGGTAATAGTTTACAATCTGAACATTTATTACAATTGCATTTGCGAGCGACTGTATATTTTAACCTCTTCACCGGCTGCATAGCAGCAAGTCAGGAATCGCGCTTGCGCAGACTAATTTTTACCACAAGGCCACAATTTGACATTAATTTCCGCGCAGCATCCAGTGACTCATATTCATAACACAGGATTGAAATTGAAAAATATCGAGTTATGACTTAACCTGGTGCGAAAATTCAATTCTTCGTTGCCAAGCAACCTTGGGATAACGCGTAGCAGTTGTTATATCAGGCTTGTAACAATGAGTTAACTTACTAATGACAATATAGGTTACTTAAGGCGTCGAATAAACAATTTAGAATTTGCAATTGAACTTATGAAGTTGAAGTGGTGGGGTTGGTCGTTCCTTTTATTAAGCATAAGCATGCACAATGCAGTTAGTATCATAAAAGGAACAGTTTAAAATTAATATCTTCCTGCCCTGGGACAGGCTTGTTCGGCTAGTGATCTTATCAAACTAGAGGATAAGCCCACCCACGTTAGGTAAAATAATTTTAAGTTAATGACGTACATCGCTTTGTTTGGGTTTGAATTGATAAAGGGGGTACACTATTTAGTTTAAGTAGAAAATATTGTTGAGCTAAACAGTCCTCCAACATTCTACTCCATTTGGTAACCAAAACCAATACTTGGTTTAAGGATGAGTGGAATAAACAACCGCGCTATATTCTCGTATAATATTTGGGCGCTCCTATCTTCGGCTGTCCCATCCTAAAGTTAGGCGAGTCTGGGATTTCCTATCTCGCTATATTCTCATACGCATTCCCAAGCCCGCCTTAAGTTAGGAATCCTAACTTGTATTCTAGTCTGTGATTGGTCGATTTTTTAACAAGAACCCGGTTATAATTTTTTTTTACATTTTTTGATTTCATTTGACAAACTTTAATTAAATCATTGAATCGCAAATGAAAATGTCACGAAAAGTTCCAAATGCTGAAAAATTACGGAGAGCACTAAATTGGACTAATGAGGAGGAGACATTTCTAACTGACACGGTGCTTCCGCATTATGACAAGTTGTTTGGAGCTCATTCGAAGGTCGTTCGTGACTGAAAGTCAAAAGAAGGCATTATGGGCTGCAATTGAAACAACGGTAATTAATTTTACATACGTAATAACCTCAATGGCTATTTGAGTTTTATAAGGCCAATGCTATTGCAGGTCAATTCTGTTTCATCTGAGAAAAGGTTATTGGATTCAATTAAGAAGAAATGGACCAAAATGAAGTCAGATGCTAAACAAGTTGGAGCGGCAATCATAAAAAAGAAGCTGGTGAAAACTGTTGGTGGCGAAACGGATGAAGAGGAAGTGTCTGAAGAGTCTTCAAAGATCATGTGTGTCACTAAAATTATTGACAAGATTGGGGCCGTAGCTTGTGTTGGCATTGAAGATGGCGTCGATACAGCTGAAGACCCTCTGCATGTGCTTGAGTCGGACCATGTGGCTAAACCTGACCGTGACCCTGAGGACGAGAAAGTGAGCTTGGTTTTAGTCGGTGCGGTTAGTACAACTACGACTAAAATAATGGTGATGGTTAGCTTTGGTTAGGAACATTACCTAAATCGTTTTTGTTATACGCTAAGGTGGGACCGTGTACACCTGTCGCCTCTCGCTCAAACTTATCTTTTCGAGAAGGGACAAGCAAAGGACACTCTACTATGCGAGGTCAGAGGGTCTACCACCGCCGCAAATGAGGTCAACAAAGTCGGAACAAGTTTACTCAACATTGAGAAAGATAAAATTGAATTATCTCGTCAAAATACAGCAAGTCTCAAGAGAATTGCTGACTCATTGGAAGGGTTGGTACTTATGAAGAGGGTAAAATACAACCAATTAGACTAACTGTTATTGAAATAAGTTGAAGCAAATACAATTCATTGTAAAGAATTAAAAGTGACGATCAATAATTTCTTTTCTCATACGACTTCCAGCTATAGTGATTGCATTTTCGGTCAAGTTAGCAGTTGCTCTTAGATCGTCATCTTCATGCTCCGCCTCAAAGTTTTCGTCTTCTGGCAACCGAAGCACGCGCCGCATGTTATGACGCACTGCTGTTGCTAAAACGATTTTGCATATTTTAGAAGGAGAGTAGAGTAATTTACCACCAGATGTGTCAATACATCGAAATACTGACTTCCACAAGCCAATCGTATTTTCGACAATATATCGTGTTTTCTTTAGGCTCTTGTTAAAGTTGCGTTCTTGCACTGTGTTGGGATCGCTTAATGGAGTGATGAGCCACGGCTCAAGTGGATAACCAGAGTCTCCTAGCATCCAGCCATTAGGAGGATTAGCCACAAAATTTTCTCTCATGTAGCAGTTTCTCCAGATAAAGAGTCATGTGTCGCTCCTGGGTACTTTGATACCACTGACGACAAAAACATTCGGCTGTCACACGTGATCTGTACATTGATTGAGTGTCCACCTTTACGACAAACGTATAATGGTTCATCTTGATCCTTCCTTGGCTTCATCAAAATGTGTGTTCCGTCAATTACGCCAATCACATTAGGGAATCCTGCCAATGCAGGATTTTTATTTGAAAACCAATTTTTATTTGTGTACGATCGTTGTCGGTATTTGGAAACTTTATGAAAGTTCCTCTCTCAGACACAATTACGTTAGTGACCGCTAAAACACAGCGACTCAATGAAGGCTGTAAAATACCAACAATGTCGGCCGAGTCTTCTTGAAATGTACCTTTAGCATAAAACCTGCGCAAGCAAAGACAATTATTCGTGAATTACAAAAATTGTTTTATAAT
>VYYI01000375.1:0-33251 GCA_021029175.1 Bilobella aurantiaca | reverse complement strand
CCATTTATAAGTTGCGCTTGCTTTTCTAGCTTAATCAGTCTTTTCAGAACCCACCATAAAAAGTTTTTTTTATGGTGTATAATTCTTCTTAGAAAATTTCGTTAATATAAAACTCTACATAACCTTTATTAAACACGGAGCTAGCGCACAAGGATATGAAACATTAATTTTCAAATTCCATGGTAGTTCATGGATTTGATTAATACCGATTTTATTTTTACGGCTGGCCAAAGTGATGTGTTTTTCCTCATTATTGCATTTTAGAAGCTGTAATATTTATGTCCAACGGCCTCATTGTGTATTCGTTTTAATAAAATCCAACAGAGCAATAATATGAATAATAATGAATCCATTAAATACAATCGATAAATCTATTCACAGTAAACACAATAGAACAACTGAAGAACGACTCAAAGGTATCAGGCCATATTTTTAGTAATTTACAAATGGAATCTTCGTTTAAATTTATGAAGGGTCCCTTTTTTGCATTTCCTGTTTAAATCTTCCATAAGAAAATATAAAAAAATATTCAAATCGTTGTCATCGCGCATTTGTGGGACTCAGCCGCTGCCAATTGGCCAAACCGGTTATACATAAAGGGTATTGAATTGACAAGACGCTGGACTTGATCCGCATGTTCATTGTAATGTTCCATTGTAAGAACCTCGGTCCTTGTGCGCTAGCGCATTGCCAATTGTCAAATAAATAAAATCACAAAAAACTACGAGTTAAAACCTCCTCGTCGATTTTTGAAGTTTAGTTTGTATTCAAGAATGTAGTATTAGATTATAGCATTAGGTTTGTTAGCTCAATTGCGTACTGGATTTATGAAGCAAACACAACTGCACCTAGCATTGAGCTAATTTTACAGTGTAGCGCGCAAAGGAATGACGCCAACCTGACGAGGGGTACAGCCGTTTTTTTTACAAATTTTGTCAACTACAAAATTCTTGTCAAAATCAATCTTAACTTGTGCTGCAACCTGGAACTAAAAAAATAGTGCATTCAAACTCAAAACTTTAACTAAAAAAAAATGTCAAGATAGAACAAATATACGTTGAAAGTGAAAAGCATACGTTTAGTATTTTGAATAGCTGAAAGATGTAAGAAGGTTGTTATTCTGCACTACTTGCATTGTCAAGTTTTATTGTTATCTATTTCTTAATTCAGTTTATTGTATACTAAACACTAGCCAAACAAGCCCTGCCGAGTCATTGAAGACTGCCTAATTCAAAATAATTCCTAGTTTTTAGTTACTAAATTTTTTTCAGAAGGGGTTGATATTTATGTTTAGTTAGGTCATTGCTAATTAGTGTTGCAATGAGACTGTTGCTTTTGAACCTTCATGCCGTTGGACGGTTTGCTTCATTATGTATTGCTAGCTGAGGCGTTAGAGTAGGTAGTACATGGTAATGATTAACAGGTGGGATTCAAACTAGCACCAAAGCTACAACCAAATTTGTCGCATTTTCTGAGTTCTTTACTACTGAACGCAATAACTTTGAGCCCCTTGTAACTGACGAAAGGGTCGAATCCCTCTGAAGAACCTAGGTAGTCATCCGCAGAAAATTTGTCATAGTCGTAAAGACTCACTTGGTACATCTGTAAGGCTAACGTACAAAACATACCAAAATATGAAGATATAAAACCTTTACAAAAAAATATTAGATGGCTGTACTAACAGCTTTTCCCACCCCGCGATATGTAAGGGTCACTGTTTCTTGGTAATGGTAGTCGTTGTCGTCGCTCAGTTTTTTTGGCTTCCTGTATCCGTACTGATAATGGTGTTGTAGGATCCATCTGTAAAATAATCATACATTGCACAGTAGATGCACCTGCAACAAGCTTGGATAGAGCCATTTTCTCACAGTTACTGCTAAAGTAGGGAAATCCATATTGGATAAGCTGTGGGTGGTGTTGATTATGGCTTACGAATAATGACAACCAAAACGATTGATTGACTGTAAAAGTAGTGAAGTAAGCGTTTGTCATTAATCAAATGTGTGACGATAGATAGAGATGATAAACCAATGATCAGATGCTTGAATTAATTGTTGAGGTCGACTGACAATTGGATCCAATTGATAAGTTAGTTTAATTAACGTTTTAGGAAGGATTGACTGATTGAAATTGCTTTGTGAATAAATGTAACCTCTTCTCTTGTTGACTCAGAATTACACAAAAGACAAAGTGTATGACACTGCTTGGGTCCCTATTAGGTCAGATCTGAATTACATGGACTTAGCTGACCTTGAATATTCATTGAATTGTTTTAGATTGTAAATATAACTTATGTACCCAAACTAATTAAAGTAAAAATAGAAATATATGTTTGTGTTTGCCGCTGCCTATTGCTTTGGCTTAAATTAGATTACTGACGCAATCCTCATGTGGCGCATTGTTCGCAACAATGGGGCCCATTGAGTCACATCGACTCAATTAAATATTAACTAAAATGCTAATCATCAGTGGATGCGGAAAGGAGTAAGAAAGCGTGGATCAGTAAGCGATGGATTGGTGGTTCTGTGAAAGGTGGACAAGGCCCTTCAACTGAGAAGCGGACCAGTTCTGACCGTTTGCTGTGGGCACTACTTCCCCGGGAACAAAAGGTGAAATCCCCTGATGAGTAACGCTCGTTACTTGTTACTCTACTCGAAAGGCCACGCTGTTAGGAGCGATCGCTCCTTAAAAATAAGAAATCGCCTTACGTTACCTCATTTGAAAAATGAAAATAGATTTGTTTAGATTTGTTCGCTTGGGTTTTTATGTTGAGGTACCGCAAACTGGGATGACTAGGGAGAGCGGGTTTAGAAAAGACATTGCAGCAGCAAACAAAAGCTGATGTAGATATATAATTAATTAAAAATATGTAAATACTTCTACATATACTTATTGGACTG
This sequence comes from Bilobella aurantiaca, assembly GCA_021029175.1. Taxonomy (NCBI): domain Eukaryota; kingdom Metazoa; phylum Arthropoda; class Collembola; order Poduromorpha; family Neanuridae; genus Bilobella; species Bilobella aurantiaca. Next base: position 30,351 of record VYYI01000375.1, on the reverse strand, counting down.
GTGTATACAAATTTAATGACGTGTTTTAAACCCCAAAAAATCTTCTTTTCTTTGACACAGTGCTTACAGACCGTTAGAAAAATATGTTACCGAAAAAGATATCGTCAAAGTAGTGTTCCCTTCCAGTTTAGAACAAAATTTCCCATGCTTTCTTATTTTTAAAATTGTTTCCCAACTTCTCACAAAAACATCAGAGTTGATGTTGGGTTTTTTAAAATAACCTGGGGCTGGTGGCAAATTTAGATTTAAAAAATCATGTTTTTCAAGAAATTTTGCTCATAAATTTAGCAAAATTAGCTGGAGATTACTTTCACGACGGTGGACATAGTATAAAATATTATTAAACAACAACTACATTAAAAATTTCTTGAAAATCCCACTGCTAATGGTAAATTTCATGTTTCATGAGCTTTTTTTATAGTAAAATAGTGTTTAGGGGGACTACGAGTGTACCCCATAAAACGTTAGGATGGGACGTCGCTTTGAAACGGGCCATGTCCCTTCTCACTTCAATGTTGGGGCGAGAAGGGACAGCTCTTTAAAGATTAATTACTAATTAAATTTAATGATATTAGGAAATGTGTGTAATACTATTTTGTAGCGTATAATCATGGACGTAATTTAGCACAATAGAAGGTCCTAATTTCAAGCCACAATAAAATTATTCTTTCAAAAACATGTAAATAGTGTCACCCCTACTCATCCCAGTTTACGGTATTTGAAATTAAGTATCTGACGCTTCTTATTCCGGTTCTCTTTCAAGTTTTCATTGACAGGTATTATTAATATTGGAATTGTGAGGAGAAGTGGGATGTTTGAGGTTTGCGTTGGAGCCAGAAATTGATGATAAGTTTTATTATGGGTGATTTCTACAAAATTAACCATCTTCTCATTGATGTTTGGAAATGAATCAAGTCGCAGCGTCAATAGTGCAAAAATGTGGACGGAGCAAAATTAGTATTTGACTGTTGTATTTGAGCGGCTGTGGCGGATCGTGGTTGCAAATTTGCTGAGGTCGGATTCATTGATGCAATGTTAAACCTTAAAGGCACTAAAATCCGCTTCTTTGAGTGACAGCGGTTGACTTGGAGATTCAATTGAAACAGTAGTGTTAAAATATAGAAACATTTTACAATCAGAATAAGTCTCGAAGTAATAGTTTAAGTTTGCAATATAGGATTGGCTATTGCAATAGCTTGATGCAAGAAATATTTGGAAAACGTACACAATAAGCTCCATGATCAAGAAACCAAGTTCTAGTGAGCACGATTAAGTAAGTCAAAACTCAGTAATAGGGAACACTCTCGTGACTGTTTTGATAAAAGTAATGATAATGTTTCTTGCTTGACATCACATGTTACACGCAAAGTCTTTCAGAATTTCAAATAGCTTATAAATTATATTATTTGCAATACTATTATTACTATCATACTAGTAAATAAGCCCGTCCAAAGACAGGGAGAATTTAACGTTTTTTTCGCTCCCATCAGTGCTTAGTGGGACTTGTGATCGTTCAAAGGAGAGCATCACAGTGAAGATAGACTTCGTATACTTGAGACATGAGGCCAATCAACAGGAGTACTTGACCAACTGAAAATTCTTCATTTAAAAAATAAAAATATTTTAATAATTCTAAAAAATATTAAATATGATAATATATAATTAATATATAATTAAATTAACAATTTAAACAAACGTCATTTCCGCAATAGAATGTCTGCTAACTTCGTCTTGAATTTAAGCAATTCAACCTCGCTTTACCAACGAGTAGCGGCGAGTGCCTAAAGGAGAAAATTACGAATCAAAAGGCAGACAATTTCCTCAGTCAATCAATTTTCATTCAATTTTTGTAAACTCGAAAATTTATTTGAAGGTTCAGAAATGTTGAACAGTTGGGGTCTAATTTGGTGAAGTAAAGAATAAAATGAGGCATCCCCATATGTACAATAGCGTCTTAGTTCTCAAAAAAAAATTAAAAAAATACACATCTGGAAACCGCATATTCTATATGAAAGCTCCATTCCGGATTATTCGGCGCAGGACTCTTAATTATTGTTCCCCAAATAGCCAGGGGGTTGAGGAACCACTTTCTGCAATAATTTCCCTTGCCTGTTAGATCTGCTCAAGGTTTGTCATTTCTATAACAAATTCATGATACGACAAGTCATTTCCTGTATAAATCAGTGCCGCAAAAATGGGATGGGAAGTGAAGACAAAAAAAAGGTAGATAAGTTCATGCTCGTGATTTATGCACGGAAATAAAAAAATAATTCTTTCTAAATTTATTCGCTTGACTTTTGTTTTACTATATGTCGCTCTAATAATTGAAATAGGATAACTCTGTGTTTAGCATAATCAAATAGTAGTGACTATAGAAGAAATAGGTTTATGATTTTAGTTGTTTACAATAAGTCGACACTAACATTGTGATGCAAGTTAAACAAATTGATCAAAATCAATTCGTTTTTAATGACTTAAATGACTTATAAATGAGGGTGTTTTAATGACTTCTGAGAAAGTAGTACCTCGATTTCATGTTCTTTACTATTAGTCCGCACTGAAAAAGGCGTGGATTTGTGTTTTTCAACTATACATTGAAAAATCAATTATGGCTTCAGTTGATGTGGGATAAAAAATATTGTATAGCCAAAAAGTATGGACTTTTATGAATGACATGTAAATTGCATACTGTTAATTTCTGTTGTGAATGCAATAGCAAAAATTATAAAACCTGTTCCCCACACACCTAACCCAGTTGCGTATTGTACTGGTCTGAACAAAATATTGTACTTTTGACATGTACTTTATTGAATTTTTCTTCATGCAACTGTATAGGCTTTCAGCTGAAAATGAAATAATTCTACTTTTCTCAAGTAAAGCTAAAAAAGCTTCTAAACAATGATTGTCCGGATTTTTGGTCATGTGAGAAGTCGGGTTTAAATGGGTGATAGAGACTTTCATAACATTCGTTCCATGTCAAATCAGAAAAATTCAAACACAACGGGATTTTTCGGTAGCAGGTACATACCGAGAAAAAAAACCCAGAAGTTATAACCGAGAAAAAAATACAGAGAAGGACAAAAACTGCTAACAAAAACCCAGAATTATAATATTAGAAGCACTCTGAAAAGATGAAAGGAAAAAATTTACATTATAAAGTTTCAATGCCCTGTATCTCTTTCGTTTGGGCTTTTAGTGGGTTTAGGTTTCAACTCTAACCTAAATCTGAACCCCCTCCCCAACATTTTATTTGTTATTAATTATATTTAATAAATTAAATAAGTTATATGTAATTTAACACCAGTTCCTTACAGAAGTCACCACAGAAGAAATCACGTAAGTAAAAAGGCAAATGTTGTACTAACTATGTTGTCAAAACCAACTTATTTAATTAAGACGGAGGCGTGCGTGACAAGTGAGATTTTTCAAAAGTTTACATTTCGTGAGCATTCAGTCACTCTAGCCCAAGTGACATGTGGCGAGTAACTTTCTAAGTTTAAATCAAACTGCCCTGGATTTTTTTTTATTAAATTTATTACTCCATTCTAGTGAATATTAGTAAAGTATGCATGTCTACCGTGTAAAATGTACCCCTCTCCATGGACGAGCTTAGTTGGCTAGTATAGCATTAATTCCATTTGATCTTAGTGCGTTGGATCAATTGGACCTTTATTTTTTTTTACAATTCACTTTACAAAGACAACGGTGTAGGCCGAGACTGGTATTTCATTACGGGATTACTTCAAGTGGACAAGTTGCTACACTCTGCGAAACAGTGTACCATTCTACGAAACAGGTACACTAGCCTAAGCAGCAAATATTGACTTCCTTACATTCTAGTTTGTCATAAACTTTTTGCCACAGTGAAGATCGATTATGCCTAATGTAAACGCTTCGTTCTTACATTATGACACGAACATTGATAAACTGTTTTTTTTCTACTGAACCAGACTATAAGTCAGCTCATACCGGAAAATTTATTATGAGGTAAATTAATTAATTTTATAAAAGACTTCCTAAGACGTTATGTCGATTAGTTGGATAAGGAATGAATTCAGACAAATGTTTAAATTTTGTTTGTAAGTTGTTCACAAAGTTAAAAGCCAAAAAATAGATGACAAGATTGAGCGGATTGAATAGCATTACCAAATAACATTAACTATACCTTATTAAAATAATTGAATTAATTGATAAGTTGAAAAATCAAAAATTGGTATAGAATTTAGCTAAATATTTCTTAAAAAATTAATGTACTTTTATATTTTACTTTTGTTTTCTTCCAGACCTACTTTTGTGTAACTTAAATTTTGCAAAAAATTTTTAACATGACGATTTGAAAGTTTCATCAAATTGAATTTTTTTAAATTGTATTATCATTACCCGCTTTAACAACAAAACCCAATGTTGTTTTGTTTTAGTTTAATTACAACTTAATTACAATATAAATAGAGAATGCCTTTTTTACACTTCTATTATTTTGAAGTAAAAGGGTACGATTGCACCCGGTTCTAATGTAAACTGAACGATTTTGAGACAAAAAAAAATACAAAAGAGTTTTGGCCGGGATTCTTTTGTTTCTCATTTGCCAAAATAGTTAAGTTTAACGAGCTTCAAATTCAATTACGGATATAAATACGTGTAGAGTCGTTTTAGTATTACTTAAAAATATTTTTTTCCCAGAATTCTGTGTTGATAACTGTAGCATGAGCTGAGACTCATCATGAAAGGCTTCGTCTATTGTGCATTTTACTTTTCTAGTGTACTTTTTGGTGACAAATATTGAAATTGTTTGCATATAATGAGAAACCAAAATGTGCGATATACAGTGTTTCCCATTTAAAACGATACACCGTAATAATAAAAATTTTGTTTATGCCAAAACCATAGGGGGAAATTAGTAAGAAAAATATGGAATCGAGAGTAAAAAGCTCCATACCTTGGGAAAAAATCTCAAAACAAACTAAAAAGCCCTCCATTTGTTTATTTTTCAAAAATCTCCAGGAACGACTCATTTGGGGTTTATCGTTTTACTTGGGAAACACTGTATAACAGCAGCGTTACGCAAAAAACGAAGAAATTTGATCTGATTGATTTGATTGTGCCGTTAAAATTTAAAATTACTTTATTTGAATACAATTGAGTTTTCCTAAATAATTTGTCATTTGTTTTGAAGCTAATACTCTGACGCTGAAAAATCTAAGCTTTGTAATTAGCACCGCAGTATTACGCATGGAATGCGTTATGTTGTACAATACTTGTATCTAATATGTATGGTTTTCAAGAAACGTTTGCTGCAAAAATTTACTTATACAGTATGAGCTGCGGAATGCCGCTTTACAACACTTCCTTGCTTGTATAGTATCTTTTTATATAACAAATTCTTAATATAAAATTTGTAAATATAAATAAATTTGTATTTGTCTTTTTACTAATGTGCAACTTGTTTTTAAAGAACAAACGCGGAGTAAATGCGGCTCCTGAATCTACATGTAAAGAGTAGATAAGTTGTCAAAATAAGTTGTAAGTGCATCTTTTAATGTAAATTTTTTAAAAAAATAATTTTTGGTTCATGTGGAGTCATTTGTTACTGAAACGGTTTTATGATTTCCCTTTTTTCTCCTTCAGATGAGAAATAGTAGAATATAGTAATCATTCAAGTTCTGTAAGGTAAAAAATGACCGCACCGTAGAGGAAGTACTTTTTTTCACAATCCATCTGCTCCATCCTCTGTATCTTTAAAGGCTTAGTAAAGTGCGTGCTTAAGAAGATTGGACTGCTGGAGGCAAATGGTCAATTTGTAGAAGAAGACAAGTACGATGGGTTTATCGAAACCTATATTCCAAGTAACTTGGTTAACAAGATCGTTCCTAAAATTCTGCAGTGTAAAGATTTAGCAGGTAAATTTCTGAATTGAAATGTGAGAAAAGATGTTAAAAAAGTTTTTCAAAATGGTAATGTTTTTAGGAGAACTAGAAGACACAGATGAGAACTGCAAAAGCTTAGATCCAGTTATCACATGCATGTTTAAGCTTATAGGGTCTGTAAGTTCACAATTTCGTATATCATTTTCGAGTTTCCCTAAGTTTAAACTTTCTTGGAAGTAACTTTTTTTTTCAGTTGTGTAGGTCAATAGGCGAGTGACAAAAAATGCAGTTAGACGTTCGAAACTAGGTGCCAAATTAAGGATAGGATAAAATCAACTGATAAATCTAATACAAACTACAGCATTTTAGATGTCATCAAAACTACTCAAAAAATATGTAATAAATATTCGCTTGGAACATTTGGTTTCATGTAATAATGTTACTTGCATAATGACACCCGAAGTAGAAGTCACCGGAGTGATAATGTCACTCCGGTAACATAATAATAAGTTACAAATCAATAAGTAGCCTGTGACAAATCATTTTAGAATTTTAATAAAAAGATTAATAAGTTTGCCTATTGGTTAGCAAAGATTTCAAAGAATTTCTAGACCATATTGAATGAAAAAGATCTACTTATTGAGGTAACTGTAGAGACAAGTTAATTTACACTACTCTCGTATAAGATACACACTGCTGATGTTATGTTTGTCTCCTGGTTTATATATATCCGAATTCTCCGAGTTCAAGCCGTCGTACCTGTATCTTGTTTTTCCACTTACTTATGATAATAGTAACGTAGTGGCCACCTGTGTTTAATGTGTACGCGTACACTCTATATCTAACGCCAATTATAGTTATGAGATATTGTCAAGTCGTGTTTGTCTGGTACCAAGTTTGTTTGGTTGAGTAGTGTGAGGAAGTATATTATTATTATAGGAGGATCATTATTGACAAAGCTATAAGAGATTTGAATACCGCGTGAGATGCACGCTTTTTCTAATGATACTGTTCCGACGCAGTTTTGACGTTGTTCATGATTCACAACAAATGCAAAGCTAACTCATTCCCTTGCAAAAAATTGCCTTCTAATTCTCCTCATTACTATGCTACTAATAATTTATAATATTATAACATGCAAGAAAATTTGGAACAATCTTAATAAAATACCTTTGAATATGTCTAAAATTATTTGCCAAAGTATTTTTGACCTTTTACTCGAATAATATTAATGAATTAAAAATGCTTCACAATTTCCTAGTTTTGACAATTTTTTTTTGATTTTAGGTGCTGAGGTGCTGAGTTGACATACCGGTGGTGATGCGTCAACTCAGCACCTCAGCACCTCAGCACCAAGCATTATCCTGTACTTTTGCTGAAATAAACGTGAATAAATTAAATCTAAATTTAGAAAAAAAAGTAATAATAAATATAAAACTTGTGGGTGATCACCTATATAATATATGTGGTTGTGGGTGGGGGTGACAAAAAACTATACAACTCTCTCTCATGAGAGATACTAATGCCGGAAGCATTTTGATGTTATTACGTTGTTATGATCAGCTACATAACAAATATTTTACAAAATGCGGTAAAAATATTTTTGTAAAAATTTACTAGAACGGCAAGATATTTATGGAAAGCTTTACAACTCCTTGAAATTTTTTTTTTGAAAAGTAAAGACAATTTCTTAATTTTTCATATCTACTGAACGCTCTTGAACTAACATGTAGAAGTACCACCAAGTAAAACGCAGATGTCACAAGAAATTAAACGGGATATAACTAACCTAAAAAAGAGCGTTTACACTGCTTTAGACTTAGACTCCGTAGCGACGTGATAACTGTACAGTATCATTCAAGGCGATTTTCAAAGTGTCCGTGTTTAGTTTTCACGGTGGATGCGAGTGTAAGCTCACGGCGTGAAGATTCCACGGTGACTTTTGTCGCTCTATGTTAAAGTTTTCAAGGTGTGTTTCAAGTTTTGCATTACGTCTTGATCACTTTCTAGGTGGTCAGTTTATAGTACACCAGGGATTTGGTTTCCAAGAATAATTTATCACATATTAAATGAGTAGTTTATTATGTTTGGTGAATGAACTTTAACCCAGTTCCGTGGCAATTGTGTTCCTAACAAGCCCGCGGATTATTTTTTTCAATTTGACACTTTATAGAGTTAAATGAGATTGTTTTTTAGTTATTTGTTAGTTTGTACATGTCAAATGAGTTAACTGTTCTTTAAATATGAAATTCAAAACTAATTAATGTTCAATGTGTGAATTGGGAGGTAGTTATTGTTGTCAAACCGCCCTAGTCAGCTTGTGCACAGCACTTGAGACAAAGTGCATTGCAGAAAATAAATTGCAGTAAGAGGTGATACAAAACTATGAGCGTGATCTGCGTGTTACCTGGGGGCACTACTGCATGTAAGTGAACCAATTTTTTGTGGAATTGAAGCTAATTTTTGTCAAGGTAAACCAAATTTTAGTCCAAGTGAACCAAATTTTGGTAAAAGTGAGCCAAATTTTGGTGCAGATGAGCCAAACTTTGATTAAAGTTAGTCAAATTTTGATCCATACAATTCAAACTTTGGCATGTGTAAGCCATGTGTTGGTGCGGGTGTGCCAAATTTTGCGTTGCGGATAGCCAAACTTCTATCTAACCAGGATATATTCTCAAGTGTTTGCGTTTTTTCGAAATCAAACCTTGAGAACATATCCTGGTAAGTGAACCTGCACGTTGTATTTAGGAGAATTATTATCATAATCAAATTTATGCAGCGAGTTTTAACATGAATATAATTTATGACAATTATGTCTTGCAATTAAAGTACAGTTATATTTTGAAATTAGTGGAAAATTGTTACCCATAAAATTGAGATTACTCATTGTTTAATTTAAAGATTTGCCATTGTTTCGGCTTTAAATTATTACGAGCCTTTGTTAGGTTGCTGAGAAAGCAATTTAAGTGCGATTGAATAAAAAGTTGGCATTTGTTGTTGTCCTTTCAGTGTGTTGTGACTCATTTTTCAATCCATTAGAGTTCTACATTACAACAGAGGATTTAGAAATCAATTACTAATAGAGTTTTGCATCAGTCGACATAAGTTGAGAACTGAGCGAATTTGGATATACTGTCATTTCCCATCCTTGTTAACAGGGTGTAAAGAGCTAATTTCGAACTTTCACTGCTTAAAGTGTTTTCTATTTTCAAAGAAATTAAAGTCCATTTTAAAAGTTGCTGTTGCACCGTGTTCACTGTGTGCTTATGACATCCATTTCAATACATTTCACCTATACATAACAACATTTATTTCAGTAGTTTCTAACATTGTCCACTCGTGAGCAGGAATACACAACAAAATCAAATGAATTCACTTCCAGAAGAGGTCAGAGTTAACGAATTTGAAACTTTAGTAATGGAACATATGAGGACGACTTCGATGTAAACAAATTATGATTGTAGATGTTGGTGGAAGTCTTGAGCCGAGTAGGAGGACGTGACTTGTTGGGTCGCTGTCGACTAGTTTGTCGATCGTGGAACAGACTGTCTACTTCACTTTGTCGACGTCGTCATTTTAAATTGAATCTATATCAGTCAGGATTGTGCAAAGCTCCACTGCTCAAAAAAGTGTGTTCCGTGTTCAAAAACATGGATCAACTTCCCTGGTCCTCCTGCCACCTTCGTGCACGCGGCTATGACCAACCGAAAACAAGATTGTTGAACAGTTTTTACAACGGTTCTTTCCAGAGACAACATCTTCAACAGTTCATTGCTGTATTTGGACCTCACATCACAAGTCTTAACATTACAGGTGACGATGAACATTTTCCATTTGAGCTGCTGCCGCTTATACCAAATCTCGAAGTACTGGTAATGACTGTTTCTCTGAACTTTACTTTATGGCACGGAGTGACTTCCTTATACAGTGCAGCTGAGCCAAAACCTAAAACCCTGTCAAAACTTAGACGCCTATCATGTTGTGTCACTGACTCATCAAGTGTCAAGTTCTTGGCAACCTTGCTAGAAGAATTTTGTGTCAAATTGACTTGGATTGAGTTAATATACACGGGACCCGCTTATGGCGATGAAACTACAAAAGTAGACGATGACAGAGTTGGAACCCTAATTGCCAGTATTCCTTACATTTCCGTTAGTTTCAGTGGCATTCGTTCCTACACAACTCACTTCTTCAGTGACCTTGCAAAAGCAGCTCCAGGGGTACAAGGCTTCAAATTGGTCCTTCAAGGGCCCACCATTATTAACAGTGCTCCCTTTGAAAACTTTCTCGCAAACAACGCTCAGCAAATCAGAGAATTGGAAATTGGTTATGGTGTAAACCGAAATTCAAATTTGGCAAATTCATTCAGAATTCCACATTTGCAGTGCCTCAAGTTCCTCAAGTTGTGTGACTATCGCACCCAAGATGGCTTTACCCCATTTGACTTCATACATCCATTTGCTTCTAAGCAACTCCCAGTTTTAGAAACTGTTCAAACTCACACAACCATAGCAGCTACCGATCATGGGCTACAACTCTTCAAATCATGTCCCTTCGTCACTGTCAAAGAACTGGCTATTTTTGATACAATAATGCGTTACCCCATGAAGGCAGAGTGGGATCGAGTCTTCCCCAACATGCAAAAATTTAACTGAAATACAAATAATCTAACACTAAAGGAGTAGAGGATAGTTTTGCAGGATTCGTCAACAATCTTATTTTTATGTGTTAGACATAACATATCTACTTATAACGATAGTTTGAAATTGACAACATTGTGTAACTTCAATCGCTATGACCAACAAACTATAATGACGCGGATACTAAAGTCATTTACTTAATTCAGAAAAAACACAATTTAGTGTGACATTGAATTGTTCACATCACAAATTGAACAATTAGTTTGAACTACCAAACAATTTGAGCACGTGGAGTGTAAGTTGGTGTTAGTCATTGTGTTGATAATACATTTGTGCTATCAATCACCACAAATTGCTTGAATCTAGCAACATTTAAAGCAGAGTCAGTTACAAATATTCAAAATTTTGTGCATTATTTTTTTTCAAAACAAAGGACATGTAAAAAGTTTCCCTGTAGTTACTCCAGTGAAAGTAGCTTTCATGACAATTAAATCTAAGGCGAATTTTAATTAGAATTACAAAAGAACACTATTTTTTTTGGTTAAATTTATTCACTGTTTTAAATTGTCACTTTGTATAATAACGAATTATATTTTAACATTTTAAATTATAAATTACATTATTACTTGTTTTTACATAATCATACATTACTCATAATTGACGACACTTATTAACAGGAAAGAAATGGATTGATTTTTTGTTGAAAAAGTTGCCTGTTGGTGTGAATGCAATACTGGCAAACAGAGCGGCGCAGGATCTACCGCAACTAAAAGTCCACAATTAAAATTAGTAATTATTTAACATTTAATTAGGTTTACTTAACTAGTTTTTAATGCAAAATTAGATTTATTATTACCTTAGTTCTGTTTTACCACATCCGCAACGAATGAAAATTTGCTACTCAGGAGTTGCCTTTTGATAACCAAAACATTCCAGTCGCCTCTCAAATTTATCATTATTTTGGCCTCTGTGTTAACAGTGTTGAAAGGTTGCATGTCCGATTTGCGAAATAAGTTCACTCTGTAATATTGGTAAATATAACTATGTTAACTAAATCATTTCAAGTTCAAAGACGTTAAATTTTGTCGTAATATTTATAAATTATTTATAATTAATTCTTGATGTCTTCATAAGGCAAGAATATATGAAATGTTAAGATTAGCTATTAAGCTCATTCAATAGTCAGTACATCCGATTGCCCACGTTAACAAAATTGTTGAGAATTTCTTGAAATATATTCATATAAATAAGAAGAGTGAAGACAAACTAAACAAGCCCGTCGTCATACGGGGGTTTTTTACCGAACGTAATATAGAACTTTCTACGCCTTGCAATATAAATCTCATTTCGGTGTGAAAAATTTACATTTACACACATTCATTGCATGTTTCAAGTGGCGTTCGGATACGTTCCCTACCATATTACGGGCTTGTTTGGCCATTTTTACTAACGACTTTCCTTTTGTCTTGTATACTGCTTTCGCAACAAACTCGTCAGCCTGTGTAAGTAAATAAAGTTTGTAGTTAAGCTATTTTGCCTTTTGTGTAGGTTACATAAATTTGGAACAGTGGTTTTTTAAACAATGCTAGAAATCAATATAGCATTTTTGTGGGATTTTGTATAGCTCAACATTTATATGCTCCTTTCGGTGGTAAATTTAATATTCCAAACAATCGAAACTACATAAATTTCGAAAGACCTACAATTAAGTTCTCCAGACTTTCATTTGCAAACGCGCATTGGCGGTTGCGAGTAAGATGATAAAATAATTAAAAGAAATAAAGTAGGACTATAAAAAACCGCAAAGACAAAGGTTTCGTAAGGCTTTTGACACTACAGCACCTATGACACATTTTACTTTCCGGACATGCTTTAAACATGACAAAAAGAAATACTCCGCATTTCATGGTATCATTAGGGTAGTATGTCAGTTTCATTTTCCAATACCCTTACCACATTCTTGGTGAATTTGAGTGTAAAAACATTTTCTCCCCATCCCCTTTTCGTGATATCAATGGGTATCCAATCGCCTGCAAAAGTAGTAGGAGATAGTGGACTAGAGTCTTGCACTGCCGCGTTCATAATACCTTTTCTGCTTTCTAGTAGACGCAAAGAATCCCAGGTGTGAACGTTACCTGCGCTTTCCTGAATGCATGTCGAGTTCAAGATGTTTAACCTACGTGAATACAAGCAAATGTTGGATGTAATGTATGTTAATTAACTGGTAAAAACATGTTAGGTCAATTGTTGTATCCGCATCTGCACTAATTAGTAACATGGGTAAACATAGTAGAAATAGAAACCTAGGTATTAGAATCGAACATAAGGAGAATTAAAAGAATGTATTATTCTAATAACCTTCCTGTAGTAAGCAGGATTATTATGCTTAGAATCAAGTAAACTATAGTTTGGTGGTAGATACAAACTGATCAAAAGTTAATAGCGCAGCTATGACTCGAACCCAGGCCCTCATCGGCTAGTGTTAATTGCTGGATTAAAGCACTCATAAGGACTCTTAGGTTTAAGGGCAGTAATGGTCGAGAATTATTTGTATTTTTGGAATACAATTCTAACTTTACACTGCAATTGCTGTTTTGAAGTGCAATTGGTACGGAAGGATGCATGAAGAATAAGACAATTACTATTGAGTATTGCATGCTTAATATAATGTCTGTGACATTTACAATGTAAGGATCTAATTTGCAAATTGGATGCTTGCAAACTCATAGAATGAGAATGGCCCCATTTTGTATTTAATGTGTTGATATTTTATTAAGATATTGCAAAGTTTGAATTCGAACTAGAATAAAAAAAATTCCCGCGCTTAACTAATTTTTGCTCAATAGCTCCTACATGAACTTATTCTACTGCGCACAATGTTACGACGGTGATGGACGAAGTCTGTGAGTTACTCTCTAAGCATGTGATGTATGCTATTCAACTTTGCAGAATTAACCGTACATTGCTTTTAATACTTACCATACTTCTTTTGAAATGTCGGTGTACATGAACGCGTAGCCACAATAGACAAGGTTATCTACAGTTAGCTGGTACGCAACCTGTGCACAATTTTACAAAGTTTAGTTGTGGTTGAATGATTGTATAACTACATATAGTATTGACTAATGAGACAGCAAAAATATCTGTTTTCACCAGTATTTTTTTTTCCTTAATTACGGCAACAAATGCATTGTCCGAAAGTTGCCTGACGATATCCAAAAGCCACCAGGATCCGAACAGCTGAAGTAAAATTGTACTTTTATTCTTCTGGTCCGAATTCTGAGTTTGAAAGTGTTCTTGTTTCGAAATATAACGCAGGTTTATTCTAGAGCAGAAAATGAATGATTATTATAAGTAGAATAAATGATAGCATATGAATAAATAATTAAGAAAAAAAAAAGGTAGAAAGCAATTAGCACATGTTTTTAATATTATTTTTTTTATGGATTTACTAACGTCAATTCCCCATTCCAATCGCAAAGTGAGCTGTCAACTGATAAATTTTCGCTGTTTGAATCCCTAGTAACAGATGCCTCTAAGTCTTCGAAATTCAAGTCTCCAATGTCGGACTTTATTAAAGCTTTTGCTGCAACAGTGACCTTCTGCAACTATCAGTTAGAGTCATGAAGCATTGATTTTACATATTGTAAGCATAAAAAACCCGCAACTGGGCAAAAAAATACGGTTGGAAGAAACGTTTCACTCCATTTTGTATGTTAATTTCTAACTTTAAGGTTACAAAGCGCCTGTTTCAGAATTAACCTGTTTGGAATTGTTATGTATTGCTGTAAAAATGCAGTAATTTCAAAGATTGTGCTAACTTTATTTTGGAAGATGAAGTTAGTATGTCGATTTATTTGTAATATATTTAAATAAAATTTCAAATTCCCGATGTGTACTGTAACACAACAGTGCTCATTTGGGCAGACTTCAAAGACACTCATCGACAATTGACGTAAACCGTTGGAAATAAGAATTATGATTTTAAATTGCTCAGTCGGTTTTTTTTGAAGTAAACTAAGTAAATATATTTACATATTTACAAGTTTTTGAAAAATAGAATACGCGTCTAAAAATTGGTAAGAAAATGAGAAGAAAGTTTTAACAAGGCACTGTTATTTAGCGGTAAAATCGTGTTAGGTGGTAAATAATGCAAATATAATTGGGTGATCACAGCTAAACGTGTTAAGTATTAATATTTTAAAGGAGCATGTTTTAACAATACGTAAAATATCGGTAACCATATATATTTAACGTCATGAGTTTGTTCTGCTGAATACGGGATGTTGTCACTAATGTAAGAGCTTGAGCATGCACATTACTATTTGTATATATCACTGTATAACTTTTTACCAGCAAAAAAAACTCTACGCTAAATAAACTTACGTCTTTTAGAGTCTACACATGAGTTAGAAAGTTTGAAAGACTAATAAAAAAAACTACGGCCATCAAAAAGCATTCAATAATTATGATCGTAACACATAAAAAATATTTCTTCATTTTTCCATTCTCGGAATTCTAGTTTCTGGATGAAATATTACAGTGGTTAGGTTTAGGTTTAGGTTAGGTATGGTGATAAGGTGCAAAACCTTTATGCTTACTTCACTTCCAGTGAAGGCGATTGTGATGAGAGTGTCAGTCACATTTATGTTCTGGAAAAATATTGCTATCCATTCGCTTGCAATAGGAGTAGGATATAAAGGACTAGATTCTTGTAGTTTTGCGTCCTTAATATCCATTTTGATGTTTTGTTTCAGCATGGGAATTAAAGTCTCAATGGATAAGGCCACTGATGCGTCTACATTGGATTGGCAATTCAAGTCCAAGATGCTTAGACTGTGAAGACGAAAAACAAAAAATATATCAAACTAGAACATATGTTGAGTAAATTTTTGTATGCGTTTAGTCCAAACTAGTAAGGCAGGACCAAAGTAGCAAACTCAAGTTTAAGATATGTATTATTCTGGTTATTTTCCGACAGTAAAGGCGCTGGTTTGTATGTTATTAATATGTAATTGGTAAATATGCCCTAAAAAGTAAAAATTACAATTGATGCAACAACGTGCAATTCTAATGTGCAACATTAGAATGAGCAGTGTTAAGATATAAGCAAACCTGTCTCCTAAAGGATGAGCGCCCGTAGCATGTAACGTCTGTGCATACAGACAAGTTAAGTTTTAGTTTGAAAGCTTCTACTATATATTAATAATAAAATATCCTATATCACTTATGTGTCACTAACAACTTTACTGTAGCTGTAGCATATGCGTAAAGATATCTAACAGAAGGGCAATCACCGGAATTTGATCCCAGCTGCGTTCTTATATTTTTTATGTTTATAACAATTTAATCTTATTAGTAAATGAAGGCTAGTCAAACGAGCCTGTTTTAGGACTTTCGTTTATGAACTCCAAAATTTTAGCTGATATTTTCAACTAACACAAACTTGAAACTAAAAATACTTGCACAAAATTTTGAATTCCCTTAAATGTAATCCTGTGCTTGGATTTTAATTATCACATTAATAATTAATAATTTTTTATTATAATTATTAAAAAAAATGTTGCTATTATCTACCTTATTTGATTTTTTCCAGTGATGTCCATAAACGCGTGACCACGATACACAAGGTCATTTATAGTCAACTGGTAGGACACCTGTAGAAAAATAAAATTATAATTTAAGTGAAATGAGAATTAATTCTTTGCATATTCATTATTTTTTATAGTTTCAAATGATCAATTCACATTTCAATCAATCAGAAATGTATTATTATGATAGCAAGTGAAAGAGCTAACACAAAAAGTTGTTTTACCACAAATTTTTTCCAGTAATTATTGCAACAAATGAATGGTTGCTGCTCAAGAGCTGCCTTTCTATGTCCAACAGCCACCATGACCCGTACAAATGAAGCAAAATTGTACTAGGGTTTTTGCTGTCCAAATTGTGGGTTTGGAAGTATTCGTTTTTTGAAGTGTGACGTAGGTTCAATCTAAGGCAACAAGAATATTTCAATACCAATTTGGGAGAGTACAGCGTTAGGATATGTGTATATTGTGAATGTGATGCCACATTAGTACAATTTTTAATAGTTCTAGAACAACAGAGTTCAATTTGAATTGTGTATTTCTGATTAAGCAAGGACTAACTTGAGTGCAATTATTACCACAAACTTGCACTGAGCACAAGAGCGATATAGTTTTTCTTTATAAAACATCAAGATGTATATGCGTAACTTTGCCGCTCTCAATATGAAGTACAAGTGAGTTTTTGCTTGACAACTCTGCGTCGTTTGAGCATGAAAAAAGTTAAAAACCTAAAAATATCAGAATAATAGTATGTGTAATATTTTATCTAATTAACACTACGTATTTGTTTTTTGCCATTTCTTATAATACATATGCATAAGTGTCAATTTTCCCGCGTCACTATGTCCGATGCAAATTCAACTTTTCACTGTTGAATTTTACAAAGGTTAAAAACCTTTTCTAAAGTAAAATAAGATGCATTATTTGTAATCTGATACTACAATGCCATTTTAACGATTTTGCAATATTTTTAGTAAAATTTCTCAGATACTATTTCAGATTAAGATCTCAATTCTCACAATATACTCAAGACATAGTTATATGAAATGCTCACAATAATTCTAGGTCTCAAAGATGTAACCTAAGAACCTCAGTCCCTGTTGACTAGGGCATTTGCCAATTGTCAAATAAATAAAAATCATCATTGTAGTTATATAGTTAATTGTAATTAAAAGTTTCACCTCTAATACAATGTAGTTTCTAAGCATTGCCACTTAAACAGTGATTAATTTCATTTCCCTCTAACTGTGATCATGGTTTTCACTGTATAGCAGCTAATTTAACCAGTTAAACAAGATAGTTAGTAAATTTTACAAAATAAGGATTATTGTATGCCTAATTACCTTGTCTAATTGGTTAAATTAGCTGTTTCACATTGAAAACCGTGATCAAAGTTAGAGGGAAATAAAAGACCTCCATACACACAAGCACTCCTGTTTATGCCTTCAATTGCAACGCAGCGGTATTTGCACAAATATTTTGGAAGAGTAACTCCCGGAAAAGTTGCAATATGTCTGTCTCTCACTCACAGAAGGATTCAAGACAATCTTTGACACAAAACCACTTTGGTATTTACACCTGGTTGCAAAGAAACCAAAAAGCCAATACGCGAAGAGACAGAAGAAATGGAACTCCACCCAAGACGACTAGTACTATGCCGCTTTCTCAATCTGAGCTTACAGTCACCGCAGCTACCATTAAGAAATGCACACTAGAGGATATGCTCAAAAACATCATACAAACTGAAACGAAAATGTTGAAGGAAGCCGATTCCCGAAATAAGTGACGAGTCATGGTTATTGAAGCTAAATTGGATTGCAGACGAGGTAAAACTTGTAGCACATACGGTACGGTTAGCTCTTCTAGAAGAATCTAAAGCTATAAAGTAAAAAAAAGATGTATTATTTTAAATCAGCCATTACCATACTCACTGACAAACTTCGTTAGCCAAAGCTGTTGATTCGTGGGATTCCTGGGCAACGATTTTATTAGAAAAAAAACTATGTTTGTTGATTTACTGAGTGTTTATTGAGTGAATGTTGAATTTGCTAGCTGTGTACATTTTTGACACTTTTACATTTTTCATCCGATTTTGTCAGGGTGGTATTTTTCCAACTTTTAGCAAACAGTAATTAGTTTAATTAATCAGTTTAGTAATTTGTAAAAAAAATCGTTGACCTTGGACCCCAATGGCGTTGGACCCATAATCCGAATCCTCTAGCTCTGCTTTGAATTGTCCAAAAGGGTCACGTGAGCAAATTTTTAAATGAATTAGTTTAAGATTAAATTAGCATTGGATTTTTTTGGCATTGAATGTGCAAGTAATTCTCATTGAATGTATAATAAAGTAACTATTCTAATCCAGCAATGACGTAGACTATTTCGAAAACGCATAATACCATCATGAGGAAAACGTAATTTTATTGGACAGAGAATCATGATGTCTTGCGATATAAAAAAAACAAGCAAAGTTGACAATATAACATAGGTATTGTTTGTAATTTAATGGAACAAGAAAATGATGGAAATTTAGTTATTTCTTTGACTTAATTGACTTATATGTATATGTGATGACTGTTGTCTCTCTGGCCGCACTTAAAAAAGTCTTCGGAGTAGGGAAGACACAATTTACAATCTCAATCGGTACCCAAGCATCCCAGTCATGCACGGTTGTTTCTGGTTGAGGGCTTCTATTGATACCAAAAGAGTGATTTTTACGATCCATTAGGTATGACGACCAATTAGCACTTGTTGTATCGGATTCTTGTACTTTACATATCGAAGAAGTTTGATTGCTACCAATAGTAATCGTTCTAGTGAGAAAAGAAAAGACAATTGATGAAATGCCTAGAAATTTGAAATATTATAATAAATACTTTACCTTCCAATTTCATCAATATTCGTTACTAGTACCGTAATACGAAATGATTGTTTACTATCAGGCCAAATCCAAAGGAAAAGCTATCAAATCAATTTTTATTAAAATCAATTTACTATCCAATACTATCCAAAGGCTATCGAATACAGCGATAATTAGAAGAAAAATTGTGAGATTCTATATCAGTGAGAAACGAAATTAGACTCATAGGAATCTTTATGGGAAAAGCTCACAGCAAAGAAATTATAATTTAGAAATTCAATGTGCAACAAAATAATTGCAATAAAGCAGGCAGAAATTTTCGAAATTTGTTATGCGTAGCTTAATAGCATTTAGAGCAAGAATATTAGTAGATAATTGGTATTTACTACATGCCCGTTACTAATGGTTAATTGGAAATGTGTATTCAAAAACATCAAACATTGCATTACTAATTAGTGCTGTTGCATTACCTCGGTTGACACCAGGGTTCCAACGACTTTGTTTCCCGTTCCGGGAAATTCGCTCGACCCGACAAATCGGCGCCATGATTTTGGGTCACTGGGAGTAGTACTCAAGAACATCAATACAGGAGCTTGTTCTCCTATGCAATCTTTAGGTGTTTTATCCCACTGCATACTGTGAGGATATTGAATTAAAATTTCATAAAAACTTTGGAAAATTAATGAACGGTTGCGTATTATGTAACTTATAACAAAAAATCTTAGTAACAAAATATGTTGAATTAGATATAATATTAGTAGGCATGTATTAATTTAATTGCTAGGAACGTACACGAAGGAGCCAGACCATGCATCCAGATTTGTAGTACTTATTAGAGTTCTATCTGCTGCGATTGGATACTTCCACATTTTTACTTGAAATGTGTCTAATTTCAGCCGATTGCCAACTGGTCCAGTAGCGTCAGCTACAAATAATAGTGTCATAGATAGCTCCTGCAAAAAGGTAATTTAGATAAGTCCTTATTTCGAGAGTAGCGAAGTAGTCTACTTAGTGTTTTATAGTAGTTACATACAAATTGCATCTTATATAAAAAATTACACTTGAGTTCATGATGTGAGTATTGAGCATGGGTTGTAGCATGTTACATACCGACGGTGTGACATATGTCAAACATGCTTCACTATCTGATGATGTCACCAGACTTATATAAATGGGTGTCCATTCCAATTTATTTGGCTCAAATTCTTTATCCACTTGTACTGCGATTGCTGATTTATCAAAGGCAGACGCGTCTGGTTCAATGCGAAGGTCATTCTCTGATGACACATCCGGCCCCGAACATGTCATATGCAGCAGTGTCTTCTTGTCATCCCGAGTCACGCCAATTCGTATCCTTTAGTACAAGTTTCAAGTTAGTGAAAACACAAACTTCCCATATTTTTTTAGGCAATGTATTAAAAAATGGAAATCAAAAATATGATCTAGATGATAATTTTATGTTATATACAATTTTATGAGCAATTAGGTTGCTACATTAATATTTTATAGGCTCGAAATCATGAACTCAATTCAGTGAGAAATTTCCACCAAGGCAATTTTTGGATATTTTACATAAATATTTCTATTTTGTTCAATGCAATAAGAACATTACATGTTCTTGATGCATTATTTTTTATTCTACTTTCTTTTTTTTTTGCAAAATTTTTTTCATAATAATAATAGTCGTCTTTTAGTAGAAATAATTTTTTCAACTTCCATTGGGAGGCTATGTGTGCGTGCGTGCGTGCATTCCACAGTTAAACACAGTTCAAAACTCAATTGTATATACTGAACTAAGCCTCAATCCTTAATTTTTAATTTAATTAAGTTAAATTAATTCCATCGGAAACGCAGCCCATAGAATCCGTATTAAATATCTGACAATATTAATAGTGTAATTAATCAATCCCAATAAAGTTATAACTTTAATTAAATGTTAATAATAGATTAACCTCAAATGGTGCTTGCAATTTTTTGAATATAATTTTATCAGTTTTTGAAAAAATTAATTGTATTCAATGGCATTGTATTTGGAACCTTTAGATTTTGAGTTGCTTTTGCAACCGCAATGTTTCTTGATTCCATAATTTTGCTGCTGATATGCTCGCTATACGTAAAACTTAGGAAAGTACCAAGACAACTTACTGTTTTTTGCCTTCACTACTTTCTGAAGATGGAACATGATTGACGAATCCATAGTAACGCTTAGTTGCGTAATTTGTTGTTAAAACCCATTTCTAAAGTAGATGTATTTTAATAATTGAAATTTTACAATAAATCAATACAAAATTAAGGACTTAAATTGCAATGCTTAATATTTGGTAGCTTTACCTCAACTTTTTGTTGCTTAACTTCTGGTTGCTCTTCTTTTGCTTGCTCTAGTTTTGGTTGATCTACGTTTTGTTGCTCCACTTTTAGCTTCTCTGCTTCTGGTTGCTCTTCTTTTGGTTGCTTTACTTCTGGTTGATCTCCGTTTGGTTGCTCTACTTTTGGATTTTCGGCTTCTGGTTTTTCAAATTTTGGTTTCTCAACTTCCTGTTTATCTAATCCGGCAACGAACAAAAAATCGCTGTCGTCGATTTGCCTCTTAACCACCAAAGTCCACCATGAGCCTACTATTTCCAACAATATTTTAGTTGGAAAATTCGTCTTGTTTAAATTCATTGTTGAAAAGGGCTCTCGTTCTCTTGTTGTATGTGTAAGAGCCAACCTATGTAAATCAATACACCAATTTTGAATTCTTTTCTGTCAAATTTTAATAGTTTTAACACGGACTCAATTGGCTTGCTCAATAAAAGCAGTAAACTTTCATACACTTTTAATGAAATACTTAAAAATCGTTTAAGTTGGTTTCACTAACAATATTTCGCCACTCCATCCTTTGGGTTTAGATGACAAGGAATCGTGCTCAGTTTTGTTAAAAATAGTGGCCGTCAAATGTATACTGCTACAATTTCCAACATTGGTTTGCACGCGTACTTCTGCATTAAACTGCAACAAACGTGTAAGGAATTGCAAAGAAATGCAAAATACTGTCTGTATTTTACGGTGAAGAGTTTGAACGTTAAAACCCTATACCTGCAATTTTCGCTCCTTAATTTCTGCCACAAAATAAAAATCAAGGCTGTTTAACTGCCGTTTAATCTCCAAAACCCACCATGAGCCTTCAATGTTTATTAGTATTTCAGTTGATAAATTTGCATCGTTTGGAGCGGCAGTCGAATAGGGCTCGTGCTCTATCGTTTTGTGAGAAAGCTTCAACCTATACAGATCAATTCAACTGCATTAAAAAACTTTCTTCAAGGTTTCACTAATACAAGACAAAAACTTTCTGCGGTAAATCACTAAGAATTTGCCTTTATATAGTAATATACTGTGAGCGATAGCTGAAAGTGGTCATTAGAGAGCCAGTAATGAACTTACCGCACAATTTTTCATATGTATACCACTGCTTATAATTTTGCTACTAACTTTTTTTTGAATATACTAATAGTTGGCCAATTTTGTCAAGGTAGCGTCCCTTGTGTTAGTTGCTGCTCATTTATATTAAGTTAGTTTAACTACGTGATTGAGGATGTTAGACAAATTACTGAGCGAGTAAAGTAACAAGATTGAAAACTTAAAATTCTAACATTTAATGTAGAAAAGTTAGTTTTAAAAGTAGTGTAGTTGTTAAATTTGTATTTTCCCAAACTACCACCTAATATTATTCTTCTCTTGGCTTAAGCAGTCTGCCGAGGGCGTCACTTTCGCACAATTTTCAAAAATGTACCCTCAATCATCAAATGCAACCAACTTAGATCAACTTTAGCTTTTTTTTTGCTTTTTGACAAAAATAGAGTTTCAGAATTCAGAATTTTCTATTAAAACAACTCCTAAAATTCTGGCAGTTAGCAGTTGCATTCACAGTATTCATGTAATATTTATACAATACAGTAGTATTAGTACAGTACTGATATGCTTGGTTTAAACTTTAGAATTTGTTGAGTACTGCTTATTTAATTCTGTAAATTATTTAGGTAAAATTTACTTACAGTAACTCACTCTTCCATTCAGCTGGCTTTGATGACAACGAATATCGCTTCTTAGAAGATTTAGAGACCGTAGCCACCAAATCTATGACGTTCCAACTTCCGATTTCGCCGCGTGCCACTACTTTTGCATCAAACTAGAAGAAATAAAGTTATAAAGAAAGATACTACATTGTGTTTTTCTTTACAAAAACTCAATGTGACTAGTGTAAGCTGTATTTACAGTGTTAGGTGCTAAAACGCTTTCAATAAATCAAGTTTATTTGATGTAAGGCTCATCCATATCAATGCTAAAACCCTTTACCTGTTCATTTTCTTCGGAAAGTTCCGCAACAAACATAAAATCGCTATCTTGTAACCGTCTTTTAATTTCCAAACCCCACCATATGCCTTCAATGTCGACGAGTATTTCAGTTGGTAAATTTTCATTGTTGACAGTGGAATAGCGTTCTCGAAAATTTGTGTTGCGAGCAAGAGTCAACCTACATAAATCAATTAGTTCACTTTTAATTCAATTTTGTACTTTCAAAGATTCCAAACCAGCTGTGGTTTCCAAAAGACTGGTTATCAAACCATTGGTTTACAAAATCAATGGTTTGTAAGCATGAGAGGAATCCAAAAACTCAAACTTAAACTAAAATCCCAGAACGGGATGGTTTGGCCTGTTTTGCTTCTATGAGTTTTTGATTAGTTTTTATGGCTCATGCTATTGACTTGGCATTTGAATTAATTAAATAAAATATTATTCAAAATAAATAGTTAAGGTTCAATTTACTAACAATATTTCACCGCTCCATCCACGTGGTTTAAATTGCGACGAAGAGTCCTCCGTGATATTAAAAACAGTAGCGACTAAAGCTGCGACACTCCAACTACCATTGGTATGTACGCGGGCTTTCGCATCAAACTACAAAAACACATTATTACTAAATTTATAACCAAACTTACACATTTTGTATTTTATGATTTTTCAGTTTTATAAGTGAAAATACTTTACCTGAGCTTTTTCTTGTGTAATTACGGCAACAAATCCGCAATCGAAGTCGTTTAGCTGTCTTCTCATTTCCAAATTCCACCATGAACTTTCTATCTCAATCAATACTTCAGTAGGATGATTGGCATCGCTTAGCCTTGCAGTTGAAAAGGCTTTTTTATCTATTGCTTTTGTAAGCTCAATCCTAGAAAAATTAATAAATCCTCATTCAAAACCAATCAACTTCAAACTTAAGAAGAAAGTTTATCATTCTAAGATAGTGTGTTTGGATCCACCAATTCGACTAAATGTCTCTTTTTGACATTGTTTAGTGTATCATTAATCAGTCATTTTTAGTTTCAGCCACTAATGCTCAGGTATTCTAATTTAAGCCACTATTGCTTGACATTTGGATTTAACTTTTTCCATAATGGCTTTTTTAAATGGTGAAATTTACTTACAATAATTCACCTTTCCATCCAGTAGGTCTTGATGACAAAGAATAACACTTACTATACCTCTTGAAGACAGTAGCTTTTAAATCTATAATGCTCCAATCCCCACTGCCGTGTACTATGGCTTTTGCATCAAACTACGAGAAATATTAAATGCACATGTTATATACACAATACATGAGTGTTAGTATTAGTCTAAGTTACGGTTTGTTTGACACAAGGAAATGTTAAATAATTTATGCACAATGACTTGTGTTGAGCAATTTACCAGATATGAGTAGTAAAGCTGAAGTATAGACTTTTTGTTTTTCTCGATGGTTGTAATACCCCCAAAACTTATTGCTTTGTAATTGGCTTGAAATGAGTCGTAATTGAAGTAGGTTGGACTGATTTCTAAAATTTCAATGTTAGTAAAGTCCGTTGGGCCATATTCATTTACAAAATCAACAAAATCAACAAGTGATTTAAACGCATCTGTGCTTGGCTGGATACTCAGGATCTTGACACTAGAGTAACGTTTAGAACAACATATTAACCAACTAGCAAGAATTTGCTTGAATAACGTAGCAAATTGTTTACGTAATAAAATGTATTGTAGCTTGATCGCTTAAAAACTTTACGATACTTACAACTTTGTCTAAGAAAATGAGATAACTAGGCAGAACTTAACCGCAACCATGTTTTTGTAAGTACGGTAGGCGATGATTTAAAAAAACAGATTGCGTTTGAAAATCATAAATCACAACTTAAAAAGAACAGAAAAATTATCATTTTCTAATTTGATCTCAGTAGCGTAGCTAACAGAAGTTTCGTTTCGACTTCCATAATCGTCTCACATTTTTGTTACAATATATACATCTCATGTATAATATATATTCAGAAATTATTGAAATAAATGGTTAGCTAGTAGATGACTTTGTGCAATTTGAAGGTTAAGTTGACTATTTCATTTCTTTTGAATTTTGAATTTGACGGTTGAAATTTTTACCTTGATATTCCATTGCTGTTAATTTCCATTTCTGCCGAGCCATAATACACTTCGTATTTATAAGTGAATTGGTAAGTAACCTATTTGTAAGATAAGAGTAGTATAAATATATCTCAACAATATTTGACATCATTATTTATAAATAACAATGAAAGTTAACGTTAATTGTACCTCCCAGTCGCTGTAGGAGAACGTCAGGTGACTACCATCTTCCACTTTAGCTTCTATCGAACGTAAGATCTTCCAATTTATTTTTTGTTTATCGATCTCCTTATTTATTATGTCCGTTTTGGCAATTTCGCCGTCTTTAGGCCAATCGGCTTTTAATTTTCTAATTAACCCCTCAACATCCAAATCAGGTTTCTTGCTTTTACAATTCTCAATTTTCAGTACTTCTAGAATGTGTAACCTATAAGTGGGATAGGATGAATTACTCATTAATACAATTGCTCTAAATTAGAGTCAGTAAGTCCTTTCATAAAGTAAATGCAAACACATATTCAAAAACTTACACATTTGAGCTACTGTTCCTTTTGCTAATGTCCGCTCCACCGCAGTAGTAGATCTCATCCTTCAATGTAAACTTGAAATAGAAATACTAAACAAAAGGCGAATAATTTGGAATATAATATTATAAGTCACAAATAATATTTTGTAAAGCTTAAAACATAGTTTGTGGATCGGTGCAGTCCATAATGCGACTTTTTTTTTTATGGCTATTTGTTTTTTAATTTTCAAGCCAGTCAAAATATAGCAGAGAATTTTTGTGTTAAAAGTCAATCTTACTTTGTATATTTCGTAGACCACTTGTAAAGTGTTTTCTGTTTTGGTCTCGTTAACACCGATAGTTGCTGATATTTCGCGAATTTTTTGCCACGTAATATCCGATGCGTTTAAATTGTCGACGGAAATGTCACTGGCTGCAATTGCCGCCTCGCTAAAACGAACAGTTCCTACATAATCTTGTATGAGCTGTTGTACAGTGTACGATGGATTAGTGTGAGCAACGCCTTCATCGTCGACTACCAACAATATGGTTTGGACTTGCATACTAGAAAAATTATATATGAGTAGAAGTATACGCGGATATAATAGTATGGACGCAATGTGTTCTCGAGTAGGCAATTTCTGTAATATTCTCAAATTCAATGTAATTGGAGATGGAAAAAAAAAACTAAAAGAAAAAATAAATGTAAAGAAAAACATTACAAAATAATTTCAATGAAAGATCTAAGGTAGTCCTCCGTATTAAATATTGTATTTTATAGTCGTACTTTTATGTGTATTGCCCATTCGGCATCTGTGCGTACGTTACAAATTGTCAAGTTCGAATTGATATTAATGGAATAAGTTTTGTTAATTGAATTGCGATAAAAATTTAGTCTTGGAAGGACTTGTGTGCCTTCTTACAAATTTAGCAGTAAACGGTAAACAATATGGGATATAAGATAAACTAATTATACTATACTATATAAAAGTCAGTTATGGCATGAGTCGTTGTCAGGCCCCACCGCGCATGCGCCAGAGAAAAAAAACGGAAAAGCGAGTGAAGGGGGGGGGGGGGGGGTGGGGGGGGGGGGGGAAGGGCAGGGAGGTGATGAGAAATGTCATGTTGTCCCTAACTTGCTGTCGATGCTGACGATTCTGAATACAAAAAAATGAAATCCGAAAAATTAATTAAAAATTTGGTTTCTAGGTACGCTATAGCCATGAAATTTAAATAGCTCAAAAAGGATTTCTAATTCGTTAATTGTAATTAACAATTAGTAAAAACTTACGTTTGGCAATTTTGTTTTACCTGGAATTTGGGGTTCTTATGCACGATTAACCTATCTATGACATTTGAAAAATTGAAAAATGGTCCCCAATTAGTTAACAGTAAAAATTTAACTGTTTGAAATTAAGTTTTACATGAATTTGGGGGATAGTATGCACGCTAAATCTAACTATGTCATTCAAAAAACTCAAACACTATTTACCAATTAGATAATTGCAATTAACAATAAACCGTGATAAAACGGTCATCGAAGTAGCGGAAGTAAGAACATTAGACACAACATTAGACATTAGAGAATTATTAAATTATTAGAACGAAAATTAGAATTTTGGGTCTAAATTAAGCACCGATGCGGTATTATCTTAGTTTCTGTGGTTTTAAGGTCAAAAGGTCAATTCTGGGTTAAAAGAGGTCATCAAAACAACATAATTTTTCGTTTCATAAAAAAGTAAGATTTGACCTTAAAAAGTCATTTTGAAGTCAAGGGGTCATTCTGGGGGTCTTTGGGGTTCACAGAGAAAAGTGTTTTATACAAATGTTGTTCCCCTATATAAGAGGAACAACTTTTATAGGGGTTATTTTCCATGTTATCATAGAATGATATCCCTTGACCTTGACCTTCGGACCACTTCCGGTCAAACAAAAAAAATTGAACTGGGTCGGATATTAAGGAACATAAATCCGAAAACTGCTTTGAGATCGGTTGATTAGTTCCGAAGATATAAATTATACTTGGACGGATAGACGGACGGATGGACAAAACGAAAACATAAAATAGCTTTTGCTCTGCTTCCGGTACTTAATAAGTAAAATTTAACTGTAAAATTTGAAGTTTGCATCGAACCGGGGGATATTATGTAGGCTAAACTTGAAAACGACATTTAAATAACTCAAACACGATTCCCCAATTATTAAGTCGCGGAAGCAGAGCAAAAGCAACTTTATGTTTTCGTTTTGTCGGTCCGTCCGAGCATAATTTATATCTCGGGAACTACTGAACTGATTTCAAAGCTGTTTTTTTAAATATGTTCCTTGATATCCGAACCAGTTCAAGTTTATTTTTGTTTTACCGAAAGTGACCCCCTTGGGGGTCAAAGGTCAAGTTCAAAGGACATTATTCTATAACAGCATGAAAAATGACCATTACAAAAGTTTTTCCTCTTATGAAGAGGAGCAACATTTGTATAGGGCCCTTTTCTCTGTGACCTCCCAATGACCCCCAAAATGATCTCTTGACCTCAAAATGACCTTTCAAGGTCAAACTCTAGTTTTGCATAAAACGGTAATATATGATGATTACCCCGATTCACCCAAAAATGAACCTTGTCTTTAAAATGTCAAAGTCAAATCCTAAATTTCATTTTTCATTCCTAATAATTTTTCCAATCTCTAATGTCTTGTATATAATGTTCCCTTTTCCGCTACTTGGTGGACCGTTTTACCACGGTTTATTTAATTGTTATTAACTATTACTAAAAATGTAACTTTGGAAATAGAGTATTAATATATTATATTATTAACATATTTCGCTTGTAGGTCAAGTGTTTCTCAGAAATTTGGCAAAGTTAAAAAATGTATATATGAAAGAATCTAGTACGGTCCCATACCAAGGTGAATTTAACACTCCATCAAGTTGCTTAACGGCGCAATAGTATGTTTTGTCTTGGAATCCAAACTTCAAATATTGAAAATTCTGTACAAAAACATGATCAGTGCTTGATTTAGTGGTGAACAATAAATACAAAATACTTACGGCGTGTCTTTGGTAAGAGATTCCCAAAGTAGAGCGGTGCATCATGGGCTCAACTTGAATCACACATATGTTCTCCCAATTTTGTTTTTCCTTATCAAAAGCAGCCACGTCTTCTACATAAACTACAGCGACATTTTTCACCACTTTGTAATTTTCAAGGTATTGCAAGGTAAACTTGTGAATTGAATCGTCCACTTCTTCAACATGCGCGTCACCCTTTCTTTGAATTCCAAGGATTTTGAGGAGTTGTAACCTAGTAATTTGAAAACGCCTTACATTATGTTGGAGATGAGATACATTTATGCTTAAAAAATTTCATTATTCTAGCTTCATTTGCCACGGTTAGAATTTGCCACTCTTTGCATTTGCTACACTTTGCATCTGCTAAGCTTTGCATTTACTACGATCTGTAATTGCTACGCTTTGCATTTACTTTGTTTAGCTAAATTCACTATTACAGCTTACCACAAGTCTTCTCCTGGTCCGGACACAGCTTTTCCCAAGGCCCAGTAGGTGGAGTCGTCATAGTTGAAGCTAATGTAGTAGTCCTAGAGCATAAAAAAGCAAATAATATGTTTATGACAAGTGTTCAACTGTTAGAACAAACAAAGTAATGTAGCAAAAATGTTAGCAGGGAATAAGAGCATAAACTAGCATTTAAGAGGAAAGTGTTTAAGTAACTTAAATATAAATTAAATTAACTAAATTAAATATACAAATCACACTGTGTTCGTACCTGAGAGAAAACAGTGCTGGTAACTGCTAAAATAAGAATAAGAACAAGGGTCGGCATGGTCAACTTCCTACGAAAAGAATATGTATAGAAGCAAGGGCAAGTTAACCAAGTAGTTAATTAGCTAATGTTTAACTCGGGCTAAACGTTTCTTTAACTAGACTTATAGTTCTTTATAGTTAACTTGTATTATAATATTCTACAATATTAAACTGCTACTATGTTTTCACCGTTGAAAGGTATTATGTGCTAGAAGGGGAAAATTTTGCTCACTCTCCTTTTCTAGGAGGTTTGAAATGAAGACGTAGTGCAGACGTAAGTCACAGACAATTGTTTTAGCGTTTTAAATTTCTATTGAATGAAATCGTTGTGGAGCTCCTACGCCATACCTAGATTTTTTTTCAGGGAGGTAGGTTTGTATGTCCCTCAAGTTGAATTCGGTAGGTGAATTTGGAGCAATGGTAATGGTAGAGGCTGTGACTATGGTTAGGCCTTACCCTGTTTGTTATCTTAATTTTAAAACTAGATAGACCTCGGAAAATATGATCTTACTTTTACTTGCTGTCCAAGCACGGGCTAGCTTTCCTAGTTGTCAGGAAGCCTATTCACTATTGGCTGGTATCTTTTCCCGGGTGGTAAATTCAAAAGTTACGGGTTTTGCTATTCATCAAGGAGCTGGTAGAGAAGGT
>VYYI01000374.1:0-33274 GCA_021029175.1 Bilobella aurantiaca | reverse complement strand
GGGGTTGACCACCGTGGAGCCTCTTGCTTAGGCTGAGGCTGAGCACCACCTTACGCATACCCACCCATCTTCAGTCCCCACGACCGCAACTTTCCAGGCTTCCACTCACCACTACCACACCACCACTTTTTTCTGTGCTGATTACTGTCCGGGTGCCGGGATTAGATCTCGGCACTTACCCAAGTGAGGACAAGGGTCCTAAACCCCGGGACTAGGGGCCGTGGGCAATTCAGTAGTTACTAATGAGAAGTACCCCAAAATTTTGCCTTCTAACAAACGACCCAAGAATAGAATTGAATTATTATTATTAGCGTGAGTTTTAGGATTGTGAGCTTATGGCTAGCGGACTTTGAGGAAAAGATCCCACTCATGCGTGACTTATAGACATACTAACTATAAAAAAATAGAATACACGTGTTGTATAGACGTTTTCTAACGTTGCAAGTAATATTAGTTACAATGAAATTCTAACGCCTTTGAAAAGTATTAAGCTTATAGATTACAAAAGTTATCGTAAATCTCCAGGTTTGCGTTTTTCCAATAGTAATGGTATTGTTATACTATATTATCCTTTTATCCCAGTTCGGTATGATCTTTTACTACAACAAAACCATCAGGCAGTGGTCGAAGGAAAACCAGTCAACTACTATGCGGGTAGCGAATGTGGACCATGTGGCGACGGAGTCAGTTTAACGCCACCTAGGTTGCGTGAATATGGTTTTCCCAATATCAATTACCTTCCTAGAAACGTTTATCGCCAAAATACCACAATCAAGGCCGCCGTGGTGCTTCAAAATCCGCACAAAGGATATGCTCAACTCAGAATAGGCCAAAATATAACATTGGAAGCCCATCAAAATATTAATGTGAGCCTGGCAAATTTTGAAGAAAATCTACTCAGCATTACATCCGTATATGACAAGTATAAACCAAGACTCACATCGATTGACCCATCTACACCTACACAATTTAATGTGTTGACTGAGGACCGACCCAAACTAAATTGCACAAATTGCACTGAATCAGTTTACGTTACTCTCAATGTATCACTACCGCCAAATCTTGTTTCCGAGCACGCAACTATGCAATTTAACTATATTACAGGTGAAAATGATTTTTATTTGTTATTTATTACTAAAGAATACTAAGCCTTAATATATTTTAGAGTGTCAATACCATATTTTTGATTGTTCCCTCTGGACTTTCACTTTCGAAAATACATTTAAATTAATTCTGGCTATGTTGCTCAATTGATTTCTAGGTCATGTCTGGTCCTGTCAAGATGTTACGCGTACTGATTGTTTTCAACAGAACTTCAGGAGTTGCTCTGATATTCGTATAGTGGCGCAGAACAGTTTTGACTTTCTACTTCACAATGCTACTGGAAAATGTTTGAGCAACAATGGCACATCCTACAATTTGACGCTTTCAAACTGTTTGACCGCTGGCACCCCTACCAAGGATTTCCCGACTGCATTGAGTGTCCTTGGTACACAAGTTTGGGATGTAAGTCAAAGTTAAAATTACTAACAAATTACGCCTCCGTACTTTTGAATTTTTTGAAGCAGCAAAATATTTTCCTAAATTAAAAAATAGTGTCATATAAAATGATACCGGGTGCCGGGAAGGAGGGGATCAGATGAGTCATGTTTAGTGACGTCCCTAATTTGCTGACTATCCTGACGATTCTGACCAAATAATGCTTGAAAAATTCAATATAAAATAAGTTTTTAGTGACATTTAAATGTCTCAAACAAAATTTCCAATTAGTTAATTGTAAGGAACAATTGGTAAGAATTAACTTGTGGATATTGAGTTTCATAGAATATTGGGAGCACTAAAGCTAACAATGAACTCCAAATGGCTTAAAACAATTCATAATATGATGATTGTAACTAATAATTAACAACATTCACTATCCAAAATTGTGTGTGCGTATAATAAAGGGTTTCTTGATACTCTGAAGCTAACAGTGACCCCCAAAAGAGTCAACACAGATTTCAAATTTAGTTCAATGCAATTATCAATTAAAAAAAATTTGTTTTCGAAGTTTTGATTTACTGATTTAGTTATGCATCCGGAAGGCACTTATTAAGGTTAACGAAAGTATACTCCCGTCTTGGGTTCGGACGGGCTTCATTGCTAGTAAAATAAATAATTGCGAGCTATCAAATTATATAATTATACTATACAATAAAAGGTACTTTGTGGGTCGTGTTCAGGCACTATTGCGCATGAGCGAAGCCAGACTCAAAACAGGGGTTTCCTAATTGGCTAATCATGCTGACCAAAAATTAAATGAAATGGGAACAATTAAATATTCCGTTTTAGGTATGCTGAAGGAAATTATAGAATTGTAATCGCTAAGCACTATTGCTAATGGATTAATTGTAATTGACAATTAGTCAATCAATCAATTAATCAATCGTTTATTTTACATGTGTAAGCCATAATTAACATAAATTTAAGATTACAGGCATTTAAAAATATCAGTTAACCTATTTATTAACCTAGTAGTAAATTGGTTATTAATTTTGGAGTAGAGACGAGCCTGGTCATTTTTAAAAGATATTGAAGAAGTATTGAAGGAAACCAACAATTTTGCATTTGTGGCTAGAAATTCTAAAAGAATCATCGGTAGAGTAGTATCTTTTAAAGCCTCATAGGTGCCGAAAAAATAAATTGGGTTCAATTGGGTCGATTAGAAAATTAGTAAAAAATTAACTTTCAGAAATCGAGTTTCACGTAAAATTGAGGGTTCGTATGAACACTGAAAATGAAACAAAATTTTATTATTTAGAAAACCGATTCCTAATTACTTCAAAATTGTAATTAGCAATTAGTAAAATCTTAACTAATGGAAATCCAGTTTTACATGTAAATGAGGGTATTACGTGGAGCTAAATATTACCTTTAAATAGCTAAAAAAACCTAATTAGTTAAATAATTTAAAAATTAGTAACACTGACTTTGGGGAATTGAGACGTGATACATACTATTACTGTTATACAAAATTTAAAATTTTTAAAAATATAGAGATGTCTTTGTATGAGACATCCAAACTTATTGGAAAATTTCAACTGAAAATCAGGTTTACTTATTTTTCCATGCCTCAAATATTAGCGTACTAGTATTTTCAACTATATTTTTTGGTTTTTACTTAAAAATTAAAAAAAATTTATTATACATCACATTATTTAAATTTATGTAGGACTACACCAGTGCCTACGGCTCAATTGTTCTTGAGACTAGTGGCTACTGTCTAGATGTCTCTGGCGTTTCCGAGCGGTCGGGTGCTCAGGTGGGACAATATTGGTGCAAGAATCGAGGGAACAGTAACCAAATGTGGTGGACCGAGGACCTTGGCAACGGCTTTCAAAAAATAAGAAACAAGTTCAGTAGACACTGCCTTGCAGCTGATGTAAACGGGAATATTATTCAGCTTAGATGTAACAAGGCTGATAGCGCGCAAGCTTGGAAATTTGTCAATGCGACTACACTTCAAGTTGCTCCTGCTTCCAAATAGTCCAATGACTTACTTTAAATAATGGCTTATTTTCGTACAATAAAGGAATAAGTTGATACTACTTGGTACAGCCACATTCACTATTACCAACATTGTTCACTAATTAATTATGCTCACGATGAAATTAAAATATATGTTGTTAAAAGTTTTGACAATTGGCTCGAAAATACAAAAATGCCCTTCATATTACGGACACAAAGCTTGATAAAAGTGTGTAGGGCTTCCTTAATTACATTTAGAAAAATTAAATGTTTAGAATTTGTGCAATGATTATACAAGCAACTCGATATATAGTCAAAACTGTAATTGTCCAATGTATTTAACTTGTTTATAAACATTTACGGAGATTGCTATTGTCACACACGACACAGGCTGCACATTTTATTAGTTATTATATCTTTGTAAAGTTGAAGTTAGGCAACCCGAGTTCCAAATTTGATACATAACATTAACAACACGGAATTAGATAATTATATCTATTATTATATTTTATTTATAAATTTGAAAGCGTATGGAACGTTTCCAGCTTTAGTCATTTAAAACTGCCCGTTTAAATGTAAAATGAGATTGGATTAGGTTTAGGTTAAAAATGACGAAACCAGTTGTTATAGAACGTGTTGTAAGAGGACGCAATGGTGGTTGGCTCTCTTAGAACACAGAGTAGGAAAATCGAATGGAACAAACAAAGTCACATGCATATTGTCACGACCACGATGGCAACGATCTCAAGGACGCCAAAGCCGCGACATCACTAGGTTATCTTTAGTTAGGGCACACTGATTTGCAGACATGTGTCTTGGTAATCGTAGCCTTATCTGTTCAGTAGTTTATTTGGAGGTCATTAGTCTGTTCGACTTGTTTGTTGGCATGCCTATAAATAGGAGTGCCCATGTAGTTAGCCGGGCTCGTTTAGTACGGTGTCGACCTTCGCTCAACTACTTTCCCTTTACGATTAGTGTAGTGGACCATGTCATTGACTTTTTGTCACTTTTGTTATTTGCCGTACAAATAAAAGATTTATTTGTACACTGATCGCCCTGGTCAATCTACCGATTGTTGCTACGCCGCCCCCTCATTGCCCTTCAGACCCTAGTCGTTACGTCACCAGTAGCCCCTGACAAACAAGTTCGGCGTTTTGGTCAACCGTTGTCCTTAATCGTCGACGACCTTTGACCTCGCCGGACCGGTGGCAGGACGGCGGAAATTTTCGTACCTCGCCAATGAACCCAGATGTACAACGACCTCCAAGACACCGCTCCTGCGGCACTAGGCCCAATTGACACGACCGACCATTCAACAAATGCCTACGATGTACCATACTGTACAGTCAACTGAACACGACCAGAAGGGACTCACACTGGAAAATGACTTCTACTAAATGAGATGGCAAATTAAATGCTACATAAATTAAGATCTAATGCTGGTTTGTGAGCTAATATCAAGATTGCTTATACAAACATCATACTTGGTATAGGTTGAATTTGGTAACTGAATGAATTAGTTGCGACTGAAATATTCTAAACTAAACTAAAAATTCCATTAAATATTAATGCAAGTATTTTGAATTACGACCGTTATTTCGCATCTCCTTCAAACTTTTCTTCTTCGGTATGTCGGACTCCAACGGTATTTCTTTATTTTTTGCTTTTGCCGGTTTTTGAAACTCAAACCGAAATTTCAGCCTTTCAAACTTTCTCTTGTATCATGTACTCAATTCCGTATTTTAGACTTTTTATGTTGTAGCGCCGCTGTCCCATCCCTGTCCCAGTGTCCTCAGTGTTTCCACCAGTGTCCACCCACCTTGCAGGTTTCCCTTCGTCGGCCACCGTGCCAGGATGAACAAGGCGTTTTTAACATCTAGTTGGCAGACAAGCATGTCTGCCAAGTCACTTCCATTTCAACAGCCTTGCTGCACACTACTCATGTTTCGAGTAGTCTTTCTAGTAATTGGTTTTGTCTTGTAATTGCGGTGCCCAGCACAGCGTGCACTTTATTGTAGAGGGCATTGCCTTTTCCGGGTCAAGAGGTTAGTTTCTGTGCCTCAGTGAGGAGGTTTGGTGGAGGTTTGACGGCCATTTTTAGGTCACGCAGCGCTCTAAAGTTTCTCGGACTCAAAACAATATTTTATTATTTTGTCCCAATTTTTCATTTGTTATAAAGTCAAACCGGTATTCAGTAATTTGAACTTTGTGCAATAGTTTCCCGACTTTCTTTTAATTCTCTCAGGTAGTTCACGGCATTTCAGGCTTTTTTAAAACATTTGTTGTCATGGAATTCCAATACTTGTTTTTCATGTACTATAGACTCTGAACTGTTATTCTCACTAATTCTAACTTTTGTCTGTAATTCATACCGACGAGTTCGAACTGTATTCCAAACTTCCAGGTACTTGAAACTCCAACATATTTTCATTTTTCTTCAACTTTTGTGTTTATTGGATACATTCAAATTAAAAAGGACTGAATCTTAATTGTCTGAAAGTTATTTGCTGCTAATTTTTCAAGCACATTCAACTAAGTAATTTATATAGAAATAGCTGTGTCGATGCTGGCGGTTCGAGGTTTCAGCCACATGATTTCACCTATACGCTCTTCGTAGTTTGGTGAGGAACACCAACTAACCACGACAAATTGAATTATTGTAAAATTTAAATATTAGAACATATTATGTAGCATTATTACCTTCTTTAGGTTGTATTGCCCAAAATATATTACGCATATTGAAATTATGCATAGTGAAAAAATATTATTAAATTTGAACTATATAACTTCTTATATAAATCGCACGCGAATTTTAATATCCTTGTACTAAATAGTATTTACTTCTCTATTATCTGCATTTTAGTAAAATGTAATACCTCCTCTGTGGTTGTTGTAAAGGTGATGTGGACTGACTAATGTAGGAAATGTGGCAAAACGACTTAAAACATTGCTCATGATTTCCTAATGTGAAATACTAAAAAGATTTTAATATATATCTGTTTATTATAATTAACATGACGCTTGGAATTTAAAAAACGACTTTTTGAAGGAATATGATAAGAAATAGTAGATATAACAAGGAAAAGCAATTAACTAGTTGTTGAAACTTGATTGGGTTGCAAATGAGTTGCTTATTGTATTACAAAAGCTACTAAATTCAATTAACATAATGCTATCGTAGGAATAATTCTTTTAAAAAGGTACACTCCAGTTATCGAACTTTCAGTGTAATACCTAGTGAAAAACTTACAAATTATAAACTTCAATTTCAAAATGAAACTCGCCTCCCTTCTTCTATTGACCTTTGTGTGCATCTTGTTGGCATTTTCAGGCACAGGTTTCTCGAATTCTATTAATTTATTTACAACAAAATATCTTTTATTTTTTTTGCTGTTTTTTCTGCATTTCATTGTTTAAGGTATTCTATTTTATTTTTATCTATTTTTTACTTACAAAAAGAGATTTTTGGCATGTAAGATGTATTTTTCCTAACATATTTTGCATATATTTTTAGAGGCTTATGAGGGAAATCCGTGTCATCAGTATGGTTATTGCGTCCAAGGAGATGGTACGCGTTGCCCCCTCTTCGGGTCAATTTACGTCAACGTTCAGGGATGCGATGGAGGGCAAATTTGTTGCACCAACCCAAGCTCCAGTTGAAAAATCGCCAATATTACTTGAAACCCCCAAATAAAACACAATTTAAAAATTTCAAAAATCTTAAACTCAAAAACTATTATGGTTCTAAGAAATCAAAAGTGTCAAGTAAATAAGGCTGAAAATGAGGATATTAACAAACGACTATTTGAAATGCCTATGCCTCGCAACATTCTCAAAAAAAATTTTACACCACGGCCCGTAGGGTCCGAGGGGTTAGGACCCATGTCCTAACTTGGGTAGGTGCCGAGATCTAATTCCGGGGCCAGCACTGTAAAAAAAAGTGGTGTGTAGTAATGGTGAGTTGAGGCCTGGAAAGTTGCGGTCGTGGAGGCTGAACATGGGTAGGTATGCGGAAGGTGGTGTTCAGCCTCAGCCTAAGCAAGAGGCTCCACGGTGGTCAACCCCACGTTCATTGCCTAGCACAAACTCCATTACTTTCAGACCTCGGAACTTCCTAGTCAACTGACAAGCCGAAACCACCCTCCTAGCACAAGCAAACATGTTGACCATGTTATAGGCAAATGTCAAGTAGCATACAAAATAGTTTTAACAACAAATTGAGAACCATGTGAGAAAAATTATTAGTACTCCTGTAAGAAAATAAATTACAAAAAACATCCGATGATGTGACTATAAAGAACTTCGGCTACAACAACAAAGTTTACTATGATGCATTTTCATACAGCATTATGATGGGATAACGTATATTTACTACAGATACATGTTCCCCAGATCACTACATCACTAGTAATGCATGTGGAACGACAATGCGTGTCAAGACACAAATTACTGGAAGCTCTTCAAAGCCCACAAACGTCAAAATATTGAATACCAAAGTGATTTGGAACTCAGTGTTTGAAATTTATTATTTGTTCTAAAACTCACTTAATAAATTTTACTGTTTGATGTTTGCAATTATGTGGCTTGTTTGAACATAGCTCACATTCCCCTTTTACTCCTACGTCTTTCATAAAAGGGTATTTTCAATTTATTTTTACTACCAAAGAATTGGAAACAACTCAGACACACATTC
Organism: Bilobella aurantiaca; assembly: GCA_021029175.1. Taxonomy (NCBI): domain Eukaryota; kingdom Metazoa; phylum Arthropoda; class Collembola; order Poduromorpha; family Neanuridae; genus Bilobella; species Bilobella aurantiaca. The sequence continues at coordinate 25,074 of VYYI01000374.1, read as the reverse complement.
TACGCAAAATAATACATCATTAAACATTAATTAAATTTGTTTGTGTATTTACAAATTTATATCATTAGTATTGCTTATTTTTAGTATAAAGTTAAAGTATTTAACCAAGACAACTAACACGAACCAGTTCTAGAAAAACAAGAAGGTTTCATGTTTGGTTTTATTTATGAAAACAAATTTACATTTTTGAATTGGCTTAGGTCATACCTGGTCCTGTCCTAATGTTAACCGTACTGATTGTTACCAGAAAAACTCTCAGACATGCTCCGATATACGAATTGTGTTTCAATACGATTTTTAACTTCCTTTCCTACATGGCCGACTGTATACAAGATGGTCGACTGTATACAAGATGGCCGTCTATATTCAAGATGGTCGACTGTATACAAGATGGCCGTCTTTATACAAGATGGCCGTCTATATTCAAGATGGCCGACTGTATACAAGATGGCCGTCTATATTCAAGATGGCCGTCTTTATACAAGATGGCCGTCTATATTCAAGATGGCCGACTGTATACAAGATGGTTGACTGTATACAAGATGGCCGTCTTTACACAAGATGGACGTCTATATTCAAGATGGCCGACTGTATACAAGATGGCCGTCTATATACAAGATGGACGTGCATGGCCGATCATACACAAGATGGCTGATTATACACATTATGGCATATTAGGAAAAAATGTTTTTCTTTATGTTTTTTTTTTGATCTGTTTCCCTCATATTAATTCCTCCCGAGAGTGAAAGTGCGAAAGAGATGATAGAAAATAAAATACCAAAAGTGAAATTCTCATAAGAAATTCAAAACTTTTCAGACTAATTGGTTTTTAAAATTTCAAAATTTGAGAAGAACGAACATATACTATTTTCAAAAATTTACTTTTCACATTTTCAATTTACTGTCAGATTTTCAAATCTCAAATCCGCAAACACAACGTGGCATGCTCTAGTAAAATGAGAGTGTCAATGTTTTATTTTAGCATCAGAAGACAGGAGTTCACCCTCTTCTCCTCCCTTCTTCAAATGTTTAAGAGTAAGTTTTCAATTAAACTGTTGCGCACATCAAGAAGGCACTTTAAAAAAGTTACCTAAAGTAATAATCCCGTCATAGGATGGGTAAGTTAGCTTGTTAGCAATAATCGAAGCCTCATGGATGCTGTTCGAAGATAAAGCTATAAGCAGCTTCTATAAATAGAAACAAATACTTAGGTAACTCATATATATTGAATGCAGCGAATATATAATGTGAGTTAAGGACGATTGTTTGCGTTTGTGCTAATCGTAATTGAGTTTAGCAGTATTTATATCCAGCATATTTATAATAAATTATTTAAAAAAATTTCGGGTTGGCAGGTTCTAGATGTGGACTTTTTGAATGCTGATGTCATAAAAGCTTTTTATCTGGTCAATATTCCAAGTATGTTCATTATTTCAATCATGTGTAATTAATATTCGCAATTTCTTCAACATCTTCAATTGGTGCTGAAGGTTCGCAATTAATGGTGAGTGTACTGTAAGCTGGTGGTAGCACAACTGTTGAAAGAAAAAAACGTAAAACACTATTAATATTATGTATATGTATTATGTGAGTAACTATCATGTCCAAGTCAATGCTGTTTTACCACGACTCAATGCTGTCATGTAGTCAGGTAGGGACGACGTTATGCTCATTACTGACATTGACCTTCCGCGTAAGCGAATTTCATCAGCGCTCATTTCCAGTGGCTCAAATATCTGAGGTGGTGGGGCCGAAGTAGGACGAAACTCCGCTGAAATTTGTTTTCCAATTTGAATAGGAAATTCTTCTGAAATGGTAGTTCCAAAGAACCCACCAATTTTCAATGTCACCTAGAAATGTGGATTTTATTTTATTATAATTATACTTATAAATTTTCATGCAGTATACTGGAATAAATAAATCACCTGAAGCTTATAGTGAAAGGCGATAAACAGAGAGTTACTTTGATCTACTTGTTCGATGGATGGCGGAAGAATTTCAGGAATGTCTAAAGTTCCGCTCCATACGTGGGCTGAATTGGAGTCAACAGAAGGGCCATTGTTTACACCAGTCAAATCATTCCACTCTGTCGTTTTCGATGACTTTAGATTCACGAGCTAAAAATAATACTACGGTGGTAATTGTATTTACCATCAATAAAAGGTATTGGACAATACAAATCTTATTACGCAAATAGATTCTCTGATTTGCATCGCCTTAAAATTAAAAACAATTATTTATAATTCTTACAAATATCTTGGGTTCGCCATATATCAAATAAATAAATGATTGATTGATAATTCTTTATTTTCCAAATTATTTTCGGTTTCTCTAATATTTATAATATTTGCATGTTTATACATGTCAATTTTGGCCATACTGGTAATTTCTGGGATGCTTGTGTGCGTTTCATACTTAACTTAATTCAAACATTGTTGCTGCATTAGAGGCTTAATCAAAAATTTAGTTACCTGAATTAGATGGATTTTGATACACCGAATCCTCTTACTTGCACCGTTTTTTACTTTTAGGGAAAATTCAATTTTGCTAGCAGGAGAATAACACTTTTGGTTTGTTTTCAGCCATAAGTGAATATTTCCTTCTTCACCCATAATCTTGTCCATCGTCATCGGTTGGCTCAGTTCGGCTTGGTTATACCAGCTCGATATAAAGTTCGGCTTGATATAAATTCGCCGTTCTTGATATAGGACCTGGCTACCGCGAAGTAAGGTTGCGATGCATCTGACGCTATATTTTAGTCTTCCGCCATTTTCTCCGCATCTAAATGACGGAGGACACTCCATGGGGATCTTTAGTTGAAATTTGTATTCTCCTGGCTCTATATCAGTAGCCGCATCGGCTGAAATGATGAATACAAATATGCTGTTTGTAGAAACTATTATTTGCGACAATGTAAGTTACATTGAGTAGATAGACTTTTTTTTAAACATTTGCTTACAGGATACAACGATCATTGCCTTCACTTGAACTACTTTAGTTCGTCGTTGTTTGGGAATCAGCTTCATTCCCTTAGTTAGCCTTTCGTCCAAATGAGTTGCCAATCCGGAAGCCTCCAGACTTCTAAATATTTAGGTCAATTTGCCACTAGAGCTACAATTAAAATGATTAGATCGGCAATTGTTGCATGTGTTGTTAGTTATAATGGATTTATTCTAAATATGATAATATTGATTTTCAAATTTTTTAAATGTTCATTTTTTTTAGAATTCTTAAAAATCCGTGAAACTCGAAGGTCGAAGTCGAATTGAAAGCATTCAAATTTTTGAAAACTCAAACTTAAACAATTTATCGCTAAAATGATTATAAAGCAATGTAATATGACTTCGTAACAACATATGTAACAATGATACCGATATTAGCTTGTTTAGTCTCGCGAGTGTTCATTGGTAGTAGGAATGGTGGAATGGATCTGAGGAAGATACAAGGGAGACATTTGGATAATTATTAAGGAGGATGATAATCCAGAGTTTCAGAGACAAGCTCTTGACTCTTCAAATTGTTTAACATAATTAAGGCCAGGAATCCTGGAGACAGACACCAGATGACTTTGTCCACGACAGATGACAAGTCAAAGGTCACTAGAAATGTCACCTAGTGGCTTCGAATCTCCAAACTTCTTGGATTGATAATTACTCGATCAGTTGTCCAGCACCGTGGAAATATTGTCCTTCCAGAACTGCTGTCAGGGCTATTTAAGGAGTGTTAGTGGTTAACAAAAACCGTATTTTAATAATTAGTTGTTGTTTGAAATGATTATTACAACAAACTTTCTCCATGTTCAATGGTTTCTTCATAATGTTCAATACACCATCGAGTATTTCCCCAGGTTCAAAGATGCGATTTTCCTTGTTCAGGGAAAATTGAAAACGCTTATTCGATTCGCTGGCTTGGGCTTCTGTTCCACCACCTGTGGCGCATGCAAGTGTACTAGCTTGGTCCATTCAGGCGAAAGCTATTCTAAATTTAGAAGAAAGTAATTTCAATCGTAAATGGGTATTATGATTATTTACTCACTCAAAGTAGAAGGATAATTTTATAAGTAAATAATAAACATAATCTAAAATCTATAACATGTAGTCAATTGATCCTAGGATATCAGAAAATTCCACTTATTCAAAACATCCGTTTACGTAATGTTTGCAAGATTTTCAAAATTGTATACGTGTCTATGACAAAGTTTTGTATTTTCACATTTTCAAAATTAAAAAAGTTATACTATATCAGCAGCCTCTCAGCATTATTCTTGTAACTCGATTTAAATATTTTGTAGATTTTTGAATACTTTGAGATTCTTGCGCATTAGCAATTTTGTGCAGTTCTGTATGAAATGTTTTAAAAACAACCGATTTCAACTGCATTTTATCTCTCTCGACACTTATGAACCAAATTGGCTAATTTTTACAATATTTTCGCAACTTGAGCCTATTTTTTATTAGTGCAAAAGGTTAATAATATGGTATGAGAATTGGAAATTTTTGGAAAATTACTAATGGAGTAGAATTTGCAATGATTTTGCACAATATGCATACGTTAAATAATATTTTATAGCTTGTGTTAAAAGTTTAGAACAAAATTTCTAGTTATCGTTCCATTCGGAACAAATGTCAATAGATAGTATTTCTCATTATTTATGAAATGTAATGTTATTTTTACGCTCATTGTGATATCCTAATTTTTAAGTTTACTTCAAAAGATAATTGCTAAAGCTTTAGATGCGATTAAACAATGGCTACATGATAACTCTAACAGCCTCGCGCCACGCGCTATTCCATCATTCAAGAATCACTCCATTGAGGATATTCAATCCCGAGAAATTACCATGATTAGTTAAAGTTGTGTGACCCATTCCTATTTGATTAATGCAAAATTTAAAGTATGGAACATTTACCACCCTTTTATCCATAAATCAAGTGAGCACGCAACTCATTTTAAGCGATTAGTTTTGTTAAATATGGCTCTTAAATTTAGATTTGATTTCCCTCAGTGGTATAGAGATGCTTTACTTTAAAGTAACAATCGAATGACGATAATATTGATTGTATCTCAAGCTTAGTTTGCTTACCTCAGCTTACAATTTTGATGCTAAATTTTTTTGTCGCACTTAAGTTTATAAAGGTTGCTAGATTTTTTCAAAATGTGTTTGTGCTTCTCATTGAAGCGAAGTGAAAGAATAAGTGCTGGAAGGGGTCAGCTATAAGAAATCAATAGAAGTTGCGCTTGCTCTTCTGTGAGTCAGGTCACTCTCAAATATTCCCGAATTTCTGTTTTTATACAAAGCCAATGAATTATTTATTTTAAAATTATTTAGAACTGCACAACAATTATTGGTCACAAGAATCGTAAGCTGAACATGTACAAATATGATAGATAAGAAGTCAGTCATCTATACTATGCTGATTTGTTCTTCTTCAAAAATGTTTTAAAATTGTTTTAAAATATGACAACAAAATATTACCAAATCTGCAATTATAATTGGACAACGATCTTCTACAATGTAAAACGTTTTTTTTTTATTTTACTCAAGCGAAATGGAGGCTCTAAGCAAGTGACGGAATTTTTTTTAATTGTCTAACATTAACAATGGACCAGTGAAGAAGCCCATGTGCAACATCGTAACATGTGTCATTCGTTAGGGGATTATCATCATATCATTATTCATCATCATTAAACTTGTATTACTTATACGGAAATAGCTTATCCGAATGATTTGTAGGTAAACTCCCATAAGGCTGGCCGGGCCATGACCAATTGGTTCAGCTTATAAGGAGTGCCACCTTATCCGAATTTTCATTAAGCAGAATCCACTGTATTAGCCCCTACTTTCAAATATTATAATAACATAATATAATAAATATAACACATTAAAGAATAAATAAAGAAATTAGGTAACTTTTGGGTAATTAGCCAGAGCCAGTGCTTATGTGCCCGTCATGTCCGTCTGTCTGTCCGTCTGTCCGGAACACGCTAACGTACGAACCACATCTCACAGTGTCCAAAAAATTTGACACACATGACCTCTGGGACAATGTGAAGGCTAAGTTCGACGATGGGATTGGCGGGTCAACCACTTGGGGGTCAAAGGTCAAAGTCAATTTTTTTTTACTTATTGTTAGATGGAAAAAGGGGATTCTTACCATCTAAAAATATAATGTGTCAGATGTTGACCAAATTTTATATAGGATATTCAAAGGATATTTATAATGCTGAAATCATATATGACCTAGGTCGGACAAAACGTTAGATGGTGTCAACACAACGGTGCAGCAGGTTAAATATTCCTAAAAATTGTTCTTTATATTCACAATTTTTCAAAATTGTTCTTTATATTTACAATTTTTCAAAATGGTTCTTTATATTTACATTTTCTCAAAATTGTTCATTCGACTTACAAATTGTGAAAATTGTTCCTTATATACTCACATTTTTTTTCAAAATTGTTCATTCTGTTAACATTTTTACAAAACTGTTAACTGTGTTAACAGTTGTCTAAAAAGTATTCATTTACACAGTAACAATTTTGAAAAATTGTGTGTGACAAATAGAGGTAATATTTGCCCCTCAAATATTACCAAGGTAGTATTCTGGTTAAAAAATGGTGAATTTTGAAATTAAAATTTTCTAAATTGGTTTTTAAATGTACAAAAAAACGTAATAAGTTTATGTAAAGAACATTCCTGGCTCGGGCTTCATGAAGGTTGCAAACTGTACGTTTTTACAAATATAATTATGATTTAGAAACAAGCTTGAAAAAGATTAGGGCACTACTTTGGACTAGAAGAACAAGCCCGTTCTAGGAGAGAAGAACCCCAAAAGTTAAAATAAAAATCTGCAATTTCTTTAATTTGTAAAGATAAATATTGTGTTCCGAGTATAATGCTTACCGTGCTTGATCTGAAATTTATTAAAGTAGATGATCCAAAGAAAAAACTTGCAAATGCAAATGTGCTTAAGGTGCTTTCTATGTGTTTTATTATAGAAAAAATCAAAGTTGTTGCAAATTTACTAACCATTTATTAACAGTCATCGGTTTACGATTATTATTACGATTAAATAAGTATGAGATCATTTAAATTCTCATGACTGCTCCAATTAATTATTATTTGCACACAACTATAGTAAAACTAGGTCAAAATGGTCACTTTTAGTAGTATCTCTGAGGATGGCCCAGATTGTTTTCCATGGTATCTGTTTCATGTTACATTTTGGCAGTAGGATGCGCATGACTCCCCTGTATATCATGGAGTCATGCGAACCACGGTCTGGAAATGTTCGGTATTCGTTCAACTCTGTGGAATATTATCCTTGACATTGTTCCAGTTTGGTTCTTGCGTAGTACAAGCCAAAAAATAATTAAGTTTGTTATTCTTAAAAAATCATGCCAATTAACAAAAACTTTTGATTGACCAAATCACCTCTAATGCGTTAACTGGGAAATGATAGATTTTTAGATGTTTCCAGCGTCTTCTGCCACATTGCGGCAGGGAAGGAGGAGATGTTTTCTGTTCGGCATGGGCAAAGAATTTTTGGTGCAAGCCACTCAGGCACACTTATTTGCAAATCGCTCTAATTAACTGTTAACAAATGATTTGGCCAGTGACCTCATAATTTGACATAATAGAACTCGACATCAAAAATAAGTTTTATGTAAAAAAAAAGGTAGTCTCGAGTATTCTCTTGAAACCAAAACTAGTCCGTCCGATTCGATTTCATATACTCTAACAAGTACCAAATTCCAGCCTTAGCATAAATCAGACAGTGAAAATCAAAAAATTCTTCGGGATTCGCACCCACGATCTCAAGCTAGCTAGCGAAGAGAGCTCTTAACTTAAATCAGCCGTATTATTGGCACCATGGTAAACGAGGCATTCTTGTTTACCGTGGTAAATCAGCAAAGGACGATAACACCAAGCTGACAAAGCTTACGGATATTGCGTCATTTTTTTTTGACTAATACAAGAAAGTAGCTAATATTAGCACTAGTATTTGAAATGTTTTCAAGGATAGCTGTAAAATGTCCTCAATCCCTGATTCTCAGAATGTAAAGCGTAACTCAGAAGACATGTGTGAGCACTGGTAAGGTGTACAAATATACCTAATTGTTACGATATGAGAGAGAAAGTCAAAAGCTCAACAACAACTTAACTTTGATTGATTTTGAGTTATATTAACTTGTCAAGTTCTCATTGGCTTGGTGTTTGACATTTGAATGACTTTGAACTGCAACGTAAAAGTTTGAATTTAGTTTAATAAATCAAAAAAAATTTCCACGGGCTACAAAAAATTGAAATTTTCTGAATAAATATTTGTCATTCAAAAACCAAACGGTATTGGGGTAGATGGAGATTGATTTATAAGACGATTCTGGTTATATCCACTCAATTCTCAATCCAAAAATGCTTTGTATTAAATCTATTGGAGTTTTTCGCATTCGTCATTTCCTCACGTCATTAACTTAAGCAAAATTACAATTTTATACCGCTTGACGCGTATTCTAGGTTTGGATAAATACCTTTAAAATTTTCACAAAATATATTAACTAAACTGAAATACTTACTGTTAACACTCCCTTGACTGTAAATTTTTCAGAAGTAGCTGCTGATCCCCCATGGCAACCATTGCTTTCTTTTTCATCCTTTGCGTGGCCGCAACCTCGGCTGACGTTGAAATTCAAACTGCTGTTAACGTCCCTACTGCCGTGGCAAACGTCCTTACGTCCATAGAAACAACGGTTGACGGACTTCTGAGTGACATTTCGACTATTGCCAACGTTATTGATTTCCTCTCAACGGTAAAACATTTAGTTACTTTGCTATTTAATTTATTTGTCTTGGTGCTGGAGCTAACTATTATTACCACTTCAACAAGCTATCAAAATTATCTAGATGAAAAAATTGTTTACAATTTATAGATTAACGTATTAAATAATACTACGGTTTTACTACATTTATTCGAATGCGATATATTATCTAGAGCGTAACTATTTCAAAACCATCGTCCGTCTCAACCTGTTCGGCTCGTACAAATGTCTACCAAGCTGATGGGTAAGATACAAAAAAAATTCAAATAATGAATAACTATTGTAAACTTTGTTTCACACATTAACAGAGTCTTTATTATATTAGATACTCTGTTGCAATCGTCTACATTTACAATCCAACAGCCTGTCTGGGGTTAATTCCCAGGTCATGCTACGGCAGTGCGCAGTGCCTATACGTGATTAACTATTGGGCTGGAAATTTGTTTCAGTTTAAACAAAATTCCCTTTCGGGCTTTTTGGAAAGTATTGATTCAGACTACGTCATTGTTGTTATGGGTGACAACTACGTGATGTACACTGTCAATGGACAACCGTATGGGATTACGTATTGAGAACCAAGTTAAACCTCAGTTGAAAGCAATCTTATTGCTTTTGCTTTCTCTAAAAATTGTAGCTTAGAAAAGTAATTCGAATAAAGTCTCTGACGTTGCAAATACAGACAGCTTTTAAATTATTACGCAATCAGTCGAATTTTTATGAAAAGTTGAATTCGGAATAATTAATATTTGAAAGTTTTTCTTAGAATTGATCTAGTAGTAAGAATACTAGTTTTTAACTCAATTTGGCAACAATGATTCTAATTCCTTGTATACAGAACTTCAGTTTAACAGCGTTATAAGTGAATTGAATAAAATTACAATGAGCCTTACAAGAGAGTTTACCAATATTATGTATTTACTTCTTACACAATTGTGAGTACCATTAAATTACTTGGTCAAGTTTATGTTACAAATTGTAATTTGAATACGTGACCAAGAAAATGTTATGAAGACCACTATTGTAATAGTTAAGAAATTAACTTTGTTCCTTCGTCTTTCTTGTATATTCCGTTAAATATTTATTTTAGTCGTGCTGCATTGAAGTTTATTTTTTTAGCCATAAACTGCGATGATGTTTGCAAGTATCTTATACGACCAATAAATACAATGAAGTTATTAGTAAGAAGTTATATGTACGCAAATTATATAAAAATTAAAAACTATAACATATATTGTTATAGTAAATTTTAAATACCCTAAAGCGATGTACCATACGTATAAATTCATAAAATTTATTTATAATTCCATAAATTCATTTTAATTGTCAATTCTACCTCTATTTGTTATTTTACTATTAATTTTTAGTACTAATTTGTTGATCTCGAATTATTTTCGAGACAAGACTTTCAAAATGTTGCAATTGTCAAGTCTATCATTTTTAGCTACATTTGAAAATTCAAAAATATTGCCCGACTAGGATTTTTGAAAACGCCGAGCGTCTTTTCTCATATTTATTCAAGTCAGACCGAACATAATTTGACATTTGTTTTTAGTTGTTTTGAAATAACATTGAATAATAATTGTTTAGAATCATAATTAACTAATTAGGAATCACTTTTAGTCATTTAAATGTCACAGCTATTTCACCATGTGCATTTTAATATAATAGTATAGTAAATACACCCGACTAAAGACGGGAACATTAGTCTTTAATTGTTAATATTATATAACTTTAATTTGCTTCCCCTATATTTGATTTCAAAATTTTTAGTTTAATTTATTCCCAGCTACGGGAAAAGCAAAAGTGCAAAAAACTTTTTGTCCAATTTACGCACTAACAGGAGGTAAAGAATGCTCACTTGTAAGTGAACGAGACGCGCGGATGACGGCGGACCATTCACCAAGTGGCTTTTATTAAATAGTATAACGTGGGCATGTAAGTACACACGGCGTTCCAAGACTTTTGCTTTTAGTTGGTGTGAGATGAAACAAGAACTATACTTGTCTTAAACTAAAATATTTATGCAATATCATTTGTGTTTAGGTTTTACAGGTAGAGCTTATAAAAAATTGACATGTGTAAATGATGTTTAAAACGTGAGCAACAAATTTATGGTTGCGTTGAGGATGATTGATAGATAGAATTCGAGGCAGAACATTTTGCTTGAAATAGTGAACATTCTAGCGGCGCTGAATTCAATTGGACGACAAGATCTGAGGAAACTATTTTCAAGTTTTGTAACTTTGATTGGATGTCTCTTTGTCCACGTAAAGTACTTGGTGGATTGAATTGCTACTTTAACTGCAGATTGAATAACGCTTGCACCAATATACAGTAAAATCACAATTGCATACATAAGCATTGCAATTAAAAATCCATTGAGTTTAAATTTAAACTTCAGTAAGACGAATGAGAGGCAAATGACAATAAGAATATTACTAAAGTAAGCCACTAGCACGTATCCCGCCATGAAATCCTGACTTAAGTCATAAAAAATTCTAATTTGACAATACAGGCGTTGATGTTGCATGCGCTGCTCTTCCTTTGTATTTCTTTGAATATTTGTTAAGTTCCGTAACCAGACATTTATACTATACACAGAAACAAAGGACAATAATAGGCAAAAACCAGCCCAAAACATGCCCACATCTATTGCACCAGCATTTAAACATATTCCAATCCACCAGTAATCAACCAACACAAACTTATAGAATGTCATCACAAATCTCAGCAGGAAGAAATCTTTAATAACTGTGACAACAGCGGATGCCATAGAAAGTATGTAAATCCAATGCCAAATTACTCTGAAGGCAATCATATATGCCCGCAAGTTTTGCAATCCTTTCATTTCCGGTAGCAGCATTTCTAGAATCATTAATTATTTAAATAAGTTAATATTAAGATTGGTACATTTAGGAGCTTAATTTAGATTTGCGTAATGCGTTCAATATATATGTTAAAAGGGCACGTGTCATAGCGAATTTTTCCCAAAAGTAAGGTGGCGCAAAGCTTTCTCATAATATAAACTTTTAACTGTATGCCAATGTGTTGGTCTAGTGGTGTAGGGTGTTTATCTTTCTCCACTAGCCAGCTTGAGAACGGGGGTTCAAATCCCCCAATCAGCCACAAAAAAGTCTTTGCTGTTGGTATTTTACTAAAAGGAATTGCCTTGCCTGTGACCTTCTGTATGCCCGTATCTCCGTGATTAGGCATACTCAGACAGAGGAAATTTCTCGATAGGTTTCTTCAACAGTCTTTGTCAGAATTGAAAAGACTGCCCTCATTTGCATGGATGACCATATCTATGCTAATGAGTCCTTATTCCTACCACATCCCTACCCTCTCCTTTCATGTTGACCATCCGCTCTGCGGGAATGTCAAATAACGCTCCTTTACTGTATGCCAATTAGGACAAATTTTAAGTATTTTTCCAACACCCTGGAGAAAGGTGCTATTTAAATGAACTAAGCTTGATAGAAGTTGTAACTATTTTTATTAATGATTGGATAAATAAAAACGGAGGAGTAAGTGACAAGGGCAGGGCAGTGGAGAGTGGTCATACAAATAATCAACAGCACTTAAACGCTGTGCCTTCATATGGGTATCATTTGATTTTTTATTCAACAGTTGCCGATTTTGCGATGGAGGAGAGCATATAATTTAAGTAAGGACACAAGGACCCGTAAAAAAGATTTTCCTGTTTTGGACGGGCCAAATAAACACCATGGTAGATTTTGCATAATAAGTAATTGAAAAATTGACTTCAATTATATTATTCTATTTACAGCTACAATTGATTAAAAATAGCGCTTCCATCTCTTAACGACCAAAATCCATATCGTAAATAAGACACAACTAAATCACTGTTCTCTCTAGTCATTATTATGTTATGAGGCAGAAATTTTTACCCATATTATGTTGTAGTTTATTGAACTCTTCCAGCAGTCTACAGCAACCGAGCAAATCACGATTCAGTAGAAATTGTGCATAGATTACATAGTTGTACACAAGTATTAGCGCCAAGTCAAACACACAACGTACAGGATTAGGCCAATCCAAAAATGTTTGAGCTATTAGTAGTAATACAATTTGAGTAATAATTACTTGTGTTACGCCATACAGTATTCTAGAAATAGAAACATTGTACTGTGAATAAAGCTCTACTAGATAGAAGGGCTCGGCCTTGTTGCAACGATACGGACAAATTTTGAGTAGTTGCCCTACCCTTAAGTATGCAAACAATTCCCTGAATACCAATTGACTCATGATTCCTGTAGTTGGTCACGGCTCAGGGTTACTGTTTTGTAACATAATTGGGAATGATATTTGCAAAAACAAGAAAAAAAATTCTACTAAAATTTATTTACTTATATACTTATTAATCACGTTTGCCGTGTTTTGAAATTTTATTGTAATAGTTTCGGTCAGAAATAAGCTATAAAAGTAGAACATTGACAAACGCTTGATTGCCAAATACTGTCAAAATTTATATTTTTACAAATTTTTACATTCTATATTTGCACTATTTACAAGACAAAACATATTTTCTAATTCCTCGACATCACAACTGTTAATATAAAATTACAAGCAAAACGCTTTGTTCAACTAGTTGCATGTGATATAATTTATCACAACAACACAAATTAATGGGCCAATTCTGTTCACCACGGAAAAGTCTACATGATTTTTTTTTCTCGAAATTTCTTTAATGAGCCAAATACGATGCGTAAAAGCTGATGAAAGTAATACGTTTGCTTTGCGAGCCAGCTGAAATAATTATTTTTACCCCTTTCATAAATTATTACATTAGCTGAAATAAAACATAGAACTTTGAAATATCTTGCCTCGTTTAATAAATATTTTCCCCAATTATTTTGCTTAAAATGTAATTTCAATGGTTGAGTATTTTTCTTAAGTGCATTTTTTGAATAAATTGATTCTCGACGTCCTCAATACAATATTTTTATTGTAATGTTTTTAATAAAAGATCACACGATCCGTAATGTAAGAGGGTTTGGGTTCAGCTCATACTATATTTACTTCTTTGTAGTTGGCGGCGTTGGTCTAGTGTAGGGTTTGCATTACCGGAAATAATTTTCAATTACCGGAAACGGTAAACAACCGGGAATTCGAGATTCTCATTACCGGTAATCGGTAATATATTTCTCAAGTTTTGTTCACAATACCACCGGTATGAATTTTATTAAACAAATAAACTGTAGTTTTCTACTACAAATTTCAGTCTACAATTTAGTTCTTTACTTTTTGAAAAAACGAACGAAGGTATGAAAGATGGTCCATAGTGGAATCGCTCAAGCGGGATCGAATTTTGCTGCAAAGATTACCGCAAGCAGAAAATGCTCGTTCTGCTTCAACGCTGCTAGGTTTGACGCATAGCAAGCCCTCATATGCTAAAGTCAAATGATACCCACGTTTGTTGCCATTTTTTAAGAGCCTCATCTCTTCTATAATGGTGGCCAATAAAGTTTTTGGTTGAGTTTCTGGTTTTTCGATATGGGTTTGGATTTGCTTCGTTTCAATGATAAAACATCAATTTAATGGACCCGTCTTAAGTGCTCCCACATACCGGTAGTACTTTTAACCGTGGCTTTGATATGCTTGGTGCAGTTACCTTGATGACATTTGGCAGTGTCACCGCTAACTTCTTTCTCAAAATAGTGCCAAACCGAAACCGGGTCATCCTTAAACCGAGTGACACGTTCAAATTATTTTTCTTTATCATTCGACATTGCACTTATCAATTAAACAAGTTGTTTTGCAATTGTTGCAAGAAAGATTTATTCTTTTAGTCGAAAGTTTGAATTTGAAAATAATCACGTGGTTAATATAGCTTTGGCGCGGGTTCACTCATATTTGATAATGATAAGGCAACAATTTTTCATACATTTATCAAAAAATTTTACTCAATATAATTTCTAATTTTTTTTAAGTTTTAATTATTATTTTAATTAACTATTGGAAAAGTGGGGTGAATTTCTAATTCTTACCGGTAATAATTTCTAAATTTCTCGGTAACGGTAATGAAAATTATCGGTTATTATCGGTAATTTCCGATAACGATTACCGGTAATGCAAACCCTAGTCTAGTGGTGTAGGGTATCTATCTATCTCTCTCCATTAGCTGGCGTGAGAACGGGGGTTCAAATCCGCCGATCAGCCACAAAAAAGTCTTTGCTGTTGGTTTTTCCCTAATTGGAATTGTCTTGCCTTTGTCAGAATTGGGAAGACTGCCCTCATTTGCATAGATGACAACATCTATGCTAATGAGTCCTTATCCCTACCAATTCCCTACCCTCTCCTTTCATGTTGACCATACGCTTTGCGGGAATGTCAAATAACGCTCCTTTACCTTTTATGTTTATTTCGTTGTTTTGAAACCATAACAAATTACCGTATCTAAAGTCAATATATTACGGTTCCTGCTTGGAAAATAACTAAACAGCAATCATTCTTTTTATTAGTGAAATTGTTTCAAACTTTCAAGAAGGCCACAGAAAATAATTGAAATAAAGATCCGACAACATAAGTGAATTGAAACTGAGAATTAAGACGTAAAAGCATTGGCCTTAACGCAATTGGAACTTTCCGATTTTGGTTTTTTTTAATTTCTTTAAACTCCTAATTTTAACTTTAGTGTTTAGTTACAGTGATAGGAATTTTTTTTTAGAGAAAAATCAATGAAGAAAAGTGAACTGTATTCCATTTTGTACTTTAAGCTGCTTAACAATTAGCTCCAAGATCTACGGGAATGAAGCGAGCACACCGCTCGGATATTATGAATTAAGCTGAAATTCCAGCTATTTCACACTTTACAGTAAACTTTAACAAAAATATGAAACCGGCAATTTTGAAAGGGTAAACATCTATATGGACAGCCTCAGTTATCTGCAGGCACTTCAAGGTATTGAACTCAAGACGGAGTTCGTACTGACTGGAGCGTTTTAATGAGTCAAAAAAGATGGCCAGTGCACTGCAATAGAGGTAAATCTCAACTGCATTCATGTCCACAAGAGCTTCAACGGAAATGAACAAGCTGATGGTCTGGAAAAACGTGAAGCAATAACAGATTCAAAACGGTCAATTCCAGTCTCATCTCAAGCTGCCATTAAGAAGTGGGGTGAATCAGAAACAGGAAACACAAAAAGTATGTTTCTGAAACCTATGAGGTAAGGTGGAATTTATTCTAAAATTGAACCGAATTTCTGCCAGGACTAAAATAGCAACAGATCATAGTCTGAAAGAACGTTTTAACAAAATTGGCCTCACAAGCTAGCCACTCTATAACAACTATGAGAAGGCGAGTAAGTCACAAAAACATTTTCTGTATGATTGTGAATTTTAAAGAGTGCTAAGGCGTATTTGACTGGGTAGGCAGAAACTTACTCAGATTGATCTAATTGAGGAGTTTCTAAAACAATCTCGCCTTCATAAAAAAAACTTTCAAAGAAAAGATTTCAATGAGAACAATAAACCAGTAAAACAAAGCGCAACTCAGGAGTTACAATGAGCCCGTCTGAGGGCTGAGTGATGTGGTTACATTGATAACTATCACCTCTTTGTTTTAACATACATAGATAAATAATATTGGTTTTATTCAAAAAGTATGGTTAGAGAATTTGAACTAAAGTAAAAAATCGGTAATATCTAAACACGAATAGTTTCCACAAATTTAAGTTTCAGAACATAATTGGGATACTGTTTTAACAGCTTTAGAGTAAGTTTAAAACAGTTTCTAGAATGTAACTAATTAAATAACTGGACATTCTATAAAGTAATTACGTCTAGCCTTATATAAACATAAATTGCCCTATGTCTTCTTTTGAGTAATAGTTATCAATAATTGTAATTTGAATTGTAAACTTTTTCCAAATTTTCGAGGCACTTACTCTTTTTTTTCAATCATTTAATTGGTTAACAATATTTAACTTATAATTTAAAGGAATACTTAAAATCTACTGAAGCCATTACCTAATATTTACACTAAAAGCCTGTATTGTGTACCTTTATTCTCTTGTAAAGGTATTTGACTGCAACTGATTTAGTTAACGCCATTGTTCCCAAAAACTTGTTGTCTGTATTTTGAGGCAACTTCCCGTAAGTTTAAAACGGTAGAAGCCTGGCTTACATCGCCTAACTAGGCCTCCAACTGATGGAAGGCTTCGAAGAAACAAACGATTTTCTTTGCTTGGATCGGATTCATTGAATAAACAGAAACACAAAAGAAGAGCCTGAAGGAAGCTCAAATTAAAACTTCGAAACATTAGTCGGATAGTGTAATGTCTATGATGTGTTTATATGATGAGTAGAGCAAGAGCAAAAGTTATAAATACCCAATGAGTCGTCTAGTTGGAAAAATATTATTGGACCTAGAGTTAAAAAATTAGTCAGGAAATCCACATCCTCAAACAAAAAAAAATACCTCAAACACTTATATCCGAGCTGTGGCGATAGCGACTGTTTTTAAGTATTCTTATTTACGTTAGTTTGGAAATTAGTTGCTTTAAGTCTGAACTTATTTGTGGCAATGTAATTTGTTTGTTGTTTTTATGCTTCAATAAAAATGTTTTTAAATGGTTATTATATCGGAAATAGATTAAAAGTAAATAGAATTACAAATCAATGGGATGTCCAATAGTTTTTATTGCTTAAATTATTGAGTGTTTAGATTAATATTAGACGTGTTACAGTGCAAATGATTCGATTTGTTTTTGCTAACATAAGAACCAACATACCAGTTTTGTCTCCAGTATTTACATCAAAAGTCTCTTCACAAATGTTGTAAACTTTTATTATTCAGTAATGCTAGTAAATGAAAGTCCTTAATTACTATACGCTGGTGAAATATAATGAATTTAATGACAATTATGTGTAAATTAATTTAGCCACAGTATTCAGCAAAGTATTTTAAGTGCAACACCAAACGCACCCAAAGCTGGTATAGCTCTTGAAATTTTCAGTGTTGTCTGTATACATGCATTGGCACACACTTAAGATAAATTAAGGTATATATTTCTAAGTACTAAAAATAACTACACTACTCGCATACAAACTCAAGTTTACTGATGATAACTAACCTATGCGAAAACGTTCAGCTTAGCAAAATGTTACACAAGCGATATGGAAGTTTGAAGCTTATGTTTGCCCAATTTTTTTTCATAAAAATAATTTATTGAATTAACACAACAACAATAAAATGATACTCATCATACAATTTAGGCTAGATCTTGGTAAACTGAAATTGATTGTAACTGAAAAATCTTCTTGAAAATAGATTTGTACTTTTCTTTTTTTTAGCATTTGAAGACAAATGATCAACACAAACCACTCGACACTCCCGTGAAAGTGAGTAAAAAATCCCTAATGATACTCAAATTTTTGGGTGTAGCGTATTCATGCAAATAACCACTTCAAGCTTCCTTACCCTATATTTGAACCAGTTTTGGTTCTTGTATATTCTTACTACTAAAAACTAACACACGTTGTTCTTCTAAAACACGCATTATGTAACAAACTATCATAAAATAATCTATTCTAGGTTATCGTTTCTAAAAATATTTCTTACTTAACTAGATTTGTAGAATTTGCATTGTTAGGTTATCTTTTGTTTAAAACTTATATTACATACACTAGCACCCTAACCCCATTCAAAACAAATAGATTAAAAAAAGATGGGTGAAATCAACATTCAAACAACTACATAGGTGCAATTGTAAATGAGGCCCTTATCACTTTTTTCAATTTTGGAAAAGGCTGCGTAAGTCAGATCCAAAATTCTTCCTTCAATAAATGGTCCTCTGTCGTTGATTCGCACGAGAACAGTCTTCTTATTAGATGGATTGAAAACTTGAACTTTAGTGCCAAAGGGAAGTGTCTTGTGCGCAGCCGTCATTGCATTACGATCAAATGACTCGCCATTTGCCGTGGGACTCCCTTGAGGCACCTCGCCTAATATTTATAAAACTACGATTATCAATTATAAAATAAAACTTTAATAAATATATTACAATGTACAAATCTCACCGTCTCCATAAAAAGAGCAAACTCCAATTTCTTGTTTTCTCTGCTGCCTTACCAAAGACAGCGTATTTAGGTTGCAATAGCATTGCAGGAAAAATTGTAACAGTAATAAATGAACTGCGGGATTTTTCATTTTTGAGTAAATTGGTTAAAAGTAATGTAACACTCGATTTGTCGTTACTCGTGTCAAGTATTGGTGAAATATTTGTACGTTATTACTGTTATTACAACTTATCTTTATTTCCAATAATTATTTCTGAGGCAATTCATAAAACTCGAATAATTTACTGTCCAAAGACTAGACAATTGCTCTCAATCAAAGGTATTACAAGAAAATGGACTCCAAAGTGCGTTCATTGAAATTATGCCAACGCACGGGACATTTCTAAATTGAACGTAACCTAGATTTGCTTACAGTGTCTCAAAGGATGTATAACGGTATTCTATAGATTTTTCCTTTTGAGTAAAATCGTGTAGCTGAAATCATTCTTTTCCTGATTTAGCAACGGTTTTTATAGAGATTCAAAAAGTTACATTTAGAATAATTTTTCTATTTATACATTGAACCCGTTCAACAGGTTTCAGAAACTTATATCCAATCAAACTCGTTTATTGTAAAATCTTTTTATAATGCAGTTATCCAAGAGCGAGTTTGGTTCATACCTTTACGCATATTTACGTACTTAAAAATGAGAGGGAGATGAAGTGAATTCTAGATCTTTTTAAATAATACAGTTAATTAATATATACTATTATATTATAGTACTATTATATTAATATTAATTATAATATAATACTACAAACTTACTAATAATATATAATATATAATTATATATAACTATATTTCTTATAAAACATTTATTTAAACTTTTGAAACTTAGCCTAAACAAGCAATATGGCAACTCTAAAATTTACTTTTCAAAAGCATATTCAATGTTGTACTCATAACATGAAAATTAAGGATTTGCCGAATTTATTTTTCAATTGAAAAAATTGATCTCAACAAACAGGTTAAGCCACTTCTTTGCATACTTCCCGGTAGCACTAGAGTACCATATATACTATAAAATCGTTGGTCTGTCTGTCGGTCTGTCAAACATAGATGCCTGAAAAAACCGCTGAAACCACAAGTGTCATATTTTACACATAAGTTTAGTATGCATCCGAGGTTTAGAGCAAAACTCCCTATCATTACTGAAATTGGGAGCTTCTGAGGACAAAGCACAATATGTGTCTTGACAACGAACATTTGTAGCAAGAAGCAGTACAACACGATAAACATGTAGGAAAGGGTTGTAGAAAATACGCAATACAAGCATTTTATTTTATAAAAGGCATCGCAGTCTCGCACGCCAGCAACAGGTACACTATTGCTAATATGAAATAGCTGCACTAGATAAAAAAAATTGTGAAACTTAAATAATTTAATTGGCAACACACCAAAAAATAAATTCCAAGAATCTTTAAGCTTTGGCTGTGAAAAGTATTGGTAAAATTTCATAGTGTTTCCGCCATTTTTTTAAATTGTAAGATTTGATGTAATAATATTATTAATATTGTTATATTATTAGTATAGCAATTATTGAATATGAAACTAGTATTTGTGACCACAGGTCAGATGCTATATGCCATTTAATAATCAATTGCAAAATATTATAAGGGCTGATTGAATTGATTTTACTCATAATATATTTAATTGCATCTATCTAGATTTTTGTCTTGTATACGGAATTTAGTTCCAAGATTACTTGTTTTTGTTATGTTTTATGTTTCACTTACGTTCAATGCACTGCATTTTATTTCATTGCAATATTTCTTTACCAAAGAAATTTTTTATTACTAACAATACTAATTAAAGTTCATAAAAACAGTTTTCAATTGTTTACATTTTAGTTTCCGGTTCTGTTTTTACATAGACGAAGATTATATAGTGGTAAGTAAACAACCATGACAAATCATTAGAAAGCATGTTACAGCATTGGACAATACAACTGAAGTGTCAGTAGTGTCAAATGTTTTAACATGTAGAACGCCGAATGTTGCCAAATTGCATTCTTTGTAATTAGTTTTGCTAATATATGCAGAGTACATCAGGAATCAAGACAGCAGAGCAAATACCACAGTACCATCTAAAATGCAGGCGGTAAAACAAAAAGATAAAATAAAACAAGGGTTTCGATCATTAAGCACACAGTACAACCACTGCAGCTCTAGAATATAATTTATTATACTAATAGCAAGCTACCTCCGACGACTGCTTAAACAATACCAATGCGATGCGTTCATTGGTAAGCAAACAAAGCTTAGTGCAATTATGTAGCTCTTTTTTAATCGAGTTGTTGTTCCTCATAGTATACATACAACATAAACAATGTCATCATAACCGCTAATGCACAGTAGCAAGTAAAAGATAGGCTCCACGATATCTTGAGTTGGAAGTGGTCCGGAGCGTTTAAGTTATTATCACAAATGTACTCAACATAAAAGTTTAGAAAGGCACCAGACCCATATCTCATACTGTTTATTGTTTGTATTATACGCGATTTTGAAATTTTGTGATACATCCACATCGCTCAGATGCACACTTAAATAAGAGTTGTCATATAATTTGTTATATTAATGTTGTTATACTCGTTATATTACTTATACTAATTCTATGTTCTATCCTGCTGCAGCTCGGTTTTAATAATACGGAAGTTGACAGGCAATACTGAAACATTGAAAGTTACATCATGTATCTTAATTGAAAATGGTGCGCAAAAACGTACGATAATTTTTGCTTTGAGTTTTGTAAGTGAACTATATTTTCATTCCAAAACCAATCGATTTTGTACCAAAAAGCAATCTATAGTATAATGGTAACATAAATATCTTACTATAGGTCAAATTATTTTTCAAATCAGATTTTTTGTGCATCATTATAAAACAGTAGCTGAAATCTCATACATAGGGTACGCCCTCTCGCAATATTGATCCAGCATTACCATAACCTGTCACTCAATTATGGATGTTTCTTTGTTAATAGCCGTTACATTGCCAATTTTAAACTGATTTTTAATTAAGCTGCTTAATTGATTTACGAGGAAGTGACCTGGTGAAAAGTAGACTCTGCCAAACTTGTTTTTGCATTATAAAAGTTGCGTAGCTAAAAAACGTCCCATATTCTCCGCCAGAACGTGCTATGTTATATATTATTAATTTAATTTAGTTTTATTTATTTATTTTATCTACTTATATTCAATTCACACAGTTAGACACATGGTAAAACTTTACTTTTACTTTAATAAAATTTTCTTTACAGACTTATTTCATCTTTCTAAATAGCTTTTTTTAAAACTGTTTATGTTTATCTTATAACATTTTGCTTATACGTGAGTTGAGTTTTGGGTTTCTTACATTTTTTAAAATTAAGTGTTTAGGATTTTTGTTAGGTCTAGGTTAGTTTTTAAGTTTTGTTTTTTGTTTTAAAGTACTCAGATGATAAACCTCTTTACTTTGTTAGGTTATTAAAATTTAACTGGGATAAGATTTAGCCTTTTTTTCTTTTCGGTTGAAATTCTGCGATACGGCTGGTCATACTTTAATATCATAGTTTGGGATATGAAACGTTATATTTACTGCCGAGGTAAAGTATTAAAAGATTTTTCAAGAAGGGTTAGGACGGGCTATTTTTATAATATAATTTCATTTTATATTTTTAAATTTGGTAATATTTTGAATGGTGACTGTAAACTAAACTTCTCAAATATGTTTATAATTACTATCTATTGTGCCAGGCTCGTTATTAAACGCATTTGTAATGTAACAAAGGATCGCCTCAGAGTTATCCTTCAATAAATCCAGGATTTTTTTTTATAATGTGACCAAAATATGACTTTTATTTTTTTAGAACTAATACAATATACCTAAAATCTTGTAAATAGTTGCCTTCAACTTTGTTAACCAATTTTGAATTGACTGGGCTAAGTTAGCCCATTAGAAAACCTATGCAGTTACTCTATATGTTACATACCTCTCAGAACAGAAATGTATCAAAACAATGTTGACTGGTGAATCGAGTTTGCTGTTTAATGATATTAATCAGAAATACAATCGAACTGGTCTAATTTAATTTAGTTCTTTTTTTAAATTTGCCTTTGTCGACAATTATCATATTTTTGAATCGTCCTTTTTACCAGAATCCGACATTAATATGCTGCTGCTCGACGTCAGCGTTGCACTGACTTGCATACACCGCTCCGTACGAACTAATTTCGAGACACTTTCCAGATCCTTGATTTGCAATGTTTGATGAGCCATAATTTGACCATTGTTGGTAAATGCCACCATTGCAAGATGTGGCAAACACTTGTCCGGAGTCATTGGTGTCAAGGCAGAGTCCTGTACCGTAGTTGGTTATTCTACCCTGCGACCAAGACGTGTAGTCAAAACGTTGTGTTGCCCTGTTTTTGTTGCAAATTGCAGAAGCAAAAACTTGGGAATAAAATTTTGACCCAGTAACTTCCAAGCAATTTCCGGTTGGACTACTGCTGAACTGGTAGTCTCCATCTGCATTATTATTTAATTTTTTTTTAATAATCCTTATAAAAATAAACCATAAATTGTAACAAATGCAAATAAATTGGTAACTATGTTTTACCAATTCCGTAAGCCAATTGTACAATAAAAGAAGAGAAGACGAAAAGTACTAAGTTTCGACATTTCAAAGTGTTTTGGTTTGAACAAAAGTTGAATAGTAACTCGAACAGTAGACTAGTGCAGTTTAAATAGAATTGCAACGGTGACATATGGCAATTAAAAACAAATTTAGAAATCATTGGTTTAAATTGATTTAAGCTATGAATAGGTTGATCTTAGGTGGATACTCCTTAGATTAATGCACAAATGAGACATGGGAAATCATCATTACTGAAATAATATAGTACCTAACAACCCATCAACAACAGATATGATGTAATTAACCCGCTGATTGACTGTTGAAATGCCTCCATGTACATTTCCATTTCTCTGAATTCTGCATTGATCTAGTTGCATTTTGTTGCATNTAGTTGCATTTTGTTGCATTAAAATTATAAACCAATTATCGAAAATAAGGTACCGCTTTGCCTTAGAATAATACATTACATAAGCATCATTGGAGAAATGGGAGAATTTCGTGATTAATCAGTCAAATCATATTTCAAATCAAGCTTTAAATCAATGACCCAAGTATACATAGCTAAGAATATATAATAAACTTACGTTGAAGTTTAAAATGAAACTTATAACTATACATTTGTTAGCAACCTATTTAAAAGATAATAAATTTTTAGTCAGAAGGTTTAGCATAGTTAATAATAGCAACTTCTTGTCTAAATACAACTTAAACCAGAGGCATTTGCATAAAAATGTTCTTTTTACTTTAAAGTCATGTAAAGAACAAGTCAAAAATGGGAAAAAATTAAAATTGAAACGACATTAAAGTGCAAGTTTTATTCTAAAAATAACCTACAAAAATTTCGCAATATTCACACAATTTTACCTGAAATCTATTTAATCTATTATCAGTTATACAAACATAAAAGAACGAAATGTTTAATCAATACTTCCACGTCATTTTTACTCATTGGAGGCACACTTCCGTATTAAACGGGGGAAACTTCAAGATTTTTTTGAAGACGTTTTAAGAGAATGTAGTATACATATCGTTAAATTCTGCAAAAGCAAAAAAAAATCGACATTATATTACTCAGAAAAAATTATATTTTCATGTATACAAATGTTAAATTTAAGGAAGATTATTTACTGCTTTTGTTTCCAGTTGCGGCTTCACAGTTGGCGAGCGGTTTTTTTTCGATTCCGGAATATTAATTGGAATTATTTCGCTTTTTTTTAGAAACAAAACAATAAGCATCTTTAACATCTCTATAACCTGAGTTGGTAACCACAGGCTCATGGGTGTTGACACCTTATTAAGTAGCGGAGGCGTAGCGAAAGCCACTTTATGTTTGTGTTTTGACCGTCCGTCCGAATATCAATTAAGTCTCAGAAACTACTCAAAGCAGTTTTCGGATAAAAAAAAACAGGTAAAGGAGGGTTATTTGACATTCCCGCAGAGCGGATGGTCAACATGAAAGGAGAGGATAGGGATGTGGTAGGAAATAAGGATTCATTAGCATAGATGTTGTCATTAAGCGTGCACAACAGACTATCCGTAACATTCCGCTGTTTTACGGGCC
>VYYI01000373.1:0-33438 GCA_021029175.1 Bilobella aurantiaca | reverse complement strand
CCCCCGCGTTGGACCATTTTTAGCCGCATCGGCCCCATCCCGTTTCTACAGTGACGTCCCCCTTAACAAGAAGATAATTTTAAATGTCTCAATTTAACGACGAGTTTTTACTCTATCTATCAATCTATCCACCTAATATCTACTAATTGGTTGGAATTGAATGAAGGGGGTACACTTTCAAATCTGTGCCAAAAAACTACATTCTGCTTATTAGGCAGTTTGCTTAAACCGAGCCTTGTTTACCAAGATGCATTAGAATGTTAGAGGGTAATTTGGTGCAACAATGTCTTTTACCGAAAACGTTCCCCCTTCGTTCAATTCCAACCCTACTAATTAGTCACGACTTGTGATTTATCCTTAATTATTTTAATTCTTAAAGGTAGATTCCAGCTACTATGGGCAAAAGGAAAGCTAAGCCTTTGTTAGCAGTACAAGGGGTGGTACACCTGTCGGAGTCATTTGTTCCGCCATCGCAAGAAAGTGGTTTGCTAAATACTGTAGGAGGGAATACAGAGTGTCCGGGATTGATTCTTGCTCCAAATTATGGATACGCCATTTCTGCCTCATCGCTGGCTAAGAAATTGGAGGAGGAAGCTCAGAAGTCAACCGAATCGGCGAAGGATTCGCCCGAGGCCGACGAAACCGGTAACGAAAACATTGAAAACGAAACCCCATTGGTTGAAATTGAACCTGATACCGTCGGAGAAAGTTCTACATCTCCACCTGCCACCACCACTACGGAATCGGATCTAAGCGTTGCCGAACTTGTGCGTCACATTGGCGGTGCTAAAGACAAACCGCTTGCACATGGTGACATTGTGGAGGATCGACCCGAGTCTGAGCTACCTCAGAAACCAATTGAAGTGGATGATCCTGAGACTGCAAAGTTCTATGAAAGTTTGGGCATTGCTCGACCGACAGCGTCAGCTTCTAAGGACGAAACTGAATACGGAGACGAGAAAGAAGTTGGCAAAGAGGTCTGTTCCTCCAATGATTCATTGGATACTGATGACGCATTGGCTGCAGTACCAGAATCAATAGCTGAATACTATAAGAATTACCAAACAGAGTACGTTTATTCTGTACCTTCGGATCCCTACGGTAGTCATCGTCTTGAATTTAACTTGCCAACGGTTCCTTACTCGGAAGAATCGTTAGAATCTAGCCACACTATTATCGAAATCGCCCGACGCGCGCAAAAGGCCAAACGTGAGTATGAGGCTAAAAAGAAAACCGCATTAGAAAAGGCAAAAGCCAAGAATGCTGATGCAGCAGAGGAAGACGAGGTTTACGATCCGCTACCAATGGAAATTGTTCCTTCGGATGTAGTTAATGGTCCAAATCTACGACCAGAAGAGTCAAGTCTGAATTCATACTGGGATTATGTGCAAGTGAATCCTCATGATTTTAATAGATGGTCTTTCCTTATCAGCTACGCTGAAAGCACGGTATTTAAAAGTAAAAAAAAATTCTGAAACCTT
Source organism: Bilobella aurantiaca (assembly GCA_021029175.1). NCBI lineage: Eukaryota > Metazoa > Arthropoda > Collembola > Poduromorpha > Neanuridae > Bilobella > Bilobella aurantiaca. The sequence continues at coordinate 31,957 of VYYI01000373.1, read as the reverse complement.
CGACTGCAATTATAATTCTTGTATGTGTCTTAGAATATTCTAAATGAGGTACGCAAAGTGTACAGTGCATTTTTACCACTTTTTCCATATTGTTTCGGCTACTGGAAGCGATACAGTGATATTGAAAAGGCGCATAATTACTTCCAACGGTAATTATTTTACATTCTATGCTAATCACGGTATGGATTCTAGTACATTTGTGTGGAAATCAATGTCTACTTTATGATTGCAGAGCTTTGACAATTCTGCAAAGAGGTCTCGAGTTCATCCCCTTGTGTGTCGATCTCTGGATGTCATACTTAACTCTCTTTGCCGAAATCCATGCCCACAATAAGGACTTCGAGAAACTTTTGAGGCGGTATGTGGATAAACTAGATCTAGATCCCCACAACCCATTATTGCAAATTAATTTGCATTAAAAGAGGTTTTGCTGTAGGCAATACGAATCCGCAATTAATAGCTGCGGAATGGAATTTCGCTCCGACGCTGTATGGGATTCTTTTATTCAATGGGAAATGAACCTTCAGAAACCTTATAATGCATTTGTGCTATACAAAAGACTGCTCCAGGTTCCAACGAGGCTGTATAACCGTCACTGGGACAAGTAAGGTGGCAATTTTGCAAATCATTTGCTGAAAATAATCTCTAGAAAATAATAAATAGAATTTAAAAAAAAAACCATTTGTAATTTCAGTTGTAAAGTTCTAATTCGTGACCACCACCCGCGTGATTTTCTCACTCACGATGATTATGAAAGCGTCAGAAAGAAAGGTTGTAAAGTATTATGCTTTCGGTATAAGCCGGAACCCGAAATCGAGCCAGGAGAAATTCGGAAAACTAAGAAACCGGAGGATAAGCTTATGGACTATGTCAAGGAAAGAGTTCTGGAAAAACTTACAAAGGTCCAAAATAGTACTGCATTGGAGGCGGATAAAAGATGGGACTTTGAAGACAAGGTTTGCTAGTTGCTGACTAACATTTATGAATAACGTAATTTTTCATTTAGGCATTCTTTTAGGCAGTCAAGTTAAGTTTCTGCAGTCCATAAGATATTTTGACATTTAGAGAACTTCGTGTTAGTGTTAAAATAAGTGTACTTGGTATTTGCAGATTAAAAGGCCCTACTTTCATGTCAAACCTCTGGACAAGTCGCAACTTTGGAATTGGGAAGAGTATTTGAATTTTGAGATCAAAGAAGGAAATCATGATCGCATTGTTTTGTTGTTCGAGCGGTGCCTCATTGCGTGTGCGAACTATGAACGATTTTGGTGCAAATATGCTCGTTACATCGAAAAGTATCACCGGAAAAATCCGGGATTGGAATCAAGTGTTCATCTTCAACAAAGCAAGGTCAATGTTGAGATTGTTTCAAAAAAGGATGCTGCAGAAGAAGAAGAAATTATTTTGGCCGTGGAGTCAGTTCTTGCTTCTCTAGTCGATTCTGTCATCGAGGAAGAAAGGAAGGAAGAAACCGTTCTTGAGGACATCATGGAGTCAATGTTAGCACAACTGGATGATAGCGCCTTAGAAGACGTATGTCACAAGAGCATGGCATCTAGTGTGGATGCCATTGCCAGTGACCCAAAGAATCTGCGTGACAACTCAGAGAACAAGTTCGCTGAGTTGCCACCAGATTCTGCTAATAACAAAGCATCCTCTTCAGATTTTGCAGCTCTCATCAGAACTCCAATATTCCCCCCTTCCCGCCATCGTTGGCACGAGGTGCTGCGAGACATTTACAGGCGTGCTGCCCTTATTCATTGTCCTCGAAAACCGATGATTCGATTACAATGGGCAGCATTTGAAGAAGAGATCGGTGAGTTGGTATGACGCAAGCATATGGAGCATGATTGGGTCGGTCATTATTACGTTTCTATCTTCTATGGTGTCACAGAGATCTGGGTTGGATTAAATTAAGATAGGCAGTGGAGTCTTTTAAGCAATTCTGGGGAGATATGTGAAGATTTGGGTGGGGCTTCACGAATAGTATTGAGGATAAGATATTAGTTTTGTCCAGGGAAAGAGGCTTGGATTCGTGTACGGGTACATCTTTATGCCTAACCGGAAATTCCTTTAAAACTCCTTAAAAACTTATATTTGGTTCACTGATTGATTAGCTTTAAAATCCTCTCCGCTAGCAGCTGGTGGATACCAGCAATATTTAAAAGACAACAATTTTATTCGGGCAAGAAAATGTTTTAGGCACTCAAGAGTCTGACTTCATTTGTCCAACATACGGCGCTTGACCTTTAATATGACTGCTAGATTGATGTAATAATTTCTTTGTTTGCCACGGACATTTGACTGTAGAAAATGTTAGCGAATCCAAGGAATTGATTCATTATATCTTGGAATGGTATCCAAATTTTCTGGAAGCTAAGCTCCAACTCCTTGACTTGGAACGCCGGACTGGAAATCAAGACCAAGTTGTTCAATTGTACGAAGATTTAATCAAGAATTCGAAGTCAAAGGATGTCATATCACTATTGTCAATGAAATACGCCCGATTTTTATTCAAGGTTTCAGCTTGAGTTAAGTTCAATTTAATTACAGGCGAATGACCAATATGTTCTCTTTTGCATTTTCAGGAAATGGGCTTTCCAGACAAGGCGCTCAAAATTCTTAGGACAGCTCTGAAGAAGGATAGTGCCAATCACAGACTATACGCTCAAGTCTATGAAATTTGTTATCACCGATTTCCCGCAGATAGAAAAGGAGCTTTTGCAGCGTTGGAGTTGGCAGTTAGAGCTGAAAAGTTGACACCTGAACAAAAGCTTATTTTTGCTAGGAAGAGGGTACATTTTTTCCAAGAACACTCGAACTTGCAACGGTAATAAAACATTAATAAAACATAATAAAATATTTTAGCCATAGATAAGTAATTTTTTGCTCACAAATTTATATACCGATTACTTTTAGTTCTAATTATTTTAATACATAGAAAGCAAAAACGCGAAACTTCGCAAGTAAAATATTCAGCTTTTACTTAACAATACAAATAATAGTCAAGTTGGGCCGTGGCTCACCATAAAATTACGCTTACGCTCCTTGATAATTTATTAGCGACCCAATTTGAGATCGCTATATAATTTTTCAGTTATCGAAATGCCCTGGATGACTTGTACGACCTAGAAGCTGTGGTACGGCAGAAGGAAGAAGAAGAGAAAAAATGGCGAGAATTTCAAGCTCAACTGGCTGCTAGCAAAGCAGAAGAAAGAACAAGAGATCTCCAGCCCTTTCCAGTTCCAAAGACAGCCCTGCCCGGTGCCCAAAAGCCGGTCGGTATCGTCTTTGACACATTGGATGAAGATGGAAATACAATACTTGAACCTGAGGAACTTTTTAGAAGCACCGATGTAGGACCAAGTGTTCCATATGGGGCAGTTCCACCTGCTCACGAATTTCTAGATCCTAATTATGGCTACGGTGGGCGACATCCAGATGCCAAACTGGCTGAGAACCTTGGGCACAAACAGTATGAGGCGATAGAAGCCAAGGGATATCCAACAATTGTTAAAGACACTGCGGAGGACTTGGAGACGATGAGAGAAAGGAAGCGCAAGAATCCTCTCTTTATTATTCCACCGAAGGGATCCTTCTACATCACATCTTCAGACCCAGATGATGCCCCGGGTTTGGCCAAGAAACTCAAGTTGGAGGTACTTGTGTTCCATATAATTTTTTTTTATTGATGTAAATCAAATACAAATCTTCAGGCTCCCGTTCTTCTTTCCGAGCTAATCACTCCAAATTCGGCACCCTGCGTCAACGTACCTGACTGGTTTGTTCAAGAAGGCGGAGAACTCTGCCTAAGCGAGACTGTCCATGGGTTTTCAGTACTTCGATACTGGCCCCATTTTCTCTCGGAGGATGGCAACAAGGTAAGGTTACAGTAGGTTTTAATATTCAGTACACTTTTTTGATTTTTTTTTTCAATCTTTATTTATTGACAAATTTTTGTAGAAAATGTTCAGCAGTTTGCGAAAATCTGTCAAATGGCACCAGAAACAGATTCTAACTTCATATGGGACATGGCGTCATATTCCTCGCTTGGTATCATGGCTAGGACCATGTGAATACTCTCATACGGGGATGATAATGAACAAATGTGAAGATTGGACTCCAGAAATCTTGGATCTGCTTCATAGGTACCACTTGCCTTTCAACGCTTTAAAAAAAAACAATTTCGACTAGAAATTATTATAGTATTTAATTATTATTTGTTTAAAAGTTATAAACTGCCCATAAATTTTGAAATCGTTAAAAATTGCTGAGCTTCAAGTTAGTAAATTTGAAGAGCATTTGACATTTGAATCTCAATTACCACCTTGTCACTTCCGCATTTGATCTCATGGTCCAATGCCTCAAATACTTTACTTTCTGCCTCATTACTCACGTGGACAGGTTAGTTCAATTGGTGAACTATGAATTTAACTCCTGCTCCTTGAATCTCTATCGCACGGGACACGATTCGAATGCTTGGCACGCCGATATTCATCCTGCTCTGGGCTCAAATCCCCCAATTGCATCCGTCTCACTGGGTAACTCTATTGTTGAATAATTACGATTAGGTTTAGGAAGGATATATCCTTGATTGTACAAGTTACAACATGAATGTTTTCTACGTAGGGGCTCTGCGCACGTTTGAAATGAAGCGAAAAGGAGCTAATTCGACCAATTTTATTCGATTTCCCCTATTTCCCGGAAGCCTTCTTATCATGGAAGGGGCAACGCAGGCAGATTGGCTTCACCAGGTAAATCGTAAATTCACTTTTAATTTGAATTTTAAGCGAATGCCGTGTAGGAAGCAAAAAATCGGATTTCGAAGTTTGAATTCAAACTTTATTTGTATCTCATATATTGTATTTCATTCTTGGAGGGGTACTTTGATTTTTTTGTTAACTCATTAATACAAAGAGGAGCAACTATTTGTAATAATTAATAAGATTTTAATCATAAATGCTTTACCGTCAATCAAAAAAAAATTCGGATTAGTAAGAAAATACGAAAACGAAACCATAACTCGGTGGCATACTTTTAGTTTCATTCATTGAGAAATCAACGGCAATTTTAGGTGGGCTGAAGCGTGCGGGCCACGCATGCAGTTCCTTTTGAGTGAACCGATTCACTAATCGTTGGTCACTCGTATTTGTAAATTGTGTTCAGGTACCGAAAGAGCCAGCTACCAAAGCAGAACGCCTCAACCTCACTTTCCGAATTATGCATGCTCTGGCAGATGAGGATCCATTTGTTGTAAAAGAGAAGGAAAAAGAAAATCAAACTAAGGAAAGCAATCAGAAGGATAAGGACACTTCTGCCACCGAGGAATCCGAGTCTGAAGCTAAAAAAGCAGAAACATGAATAATGGTTTTTGGGTCATCTCATCGAAGTCGGCATGTCCTTCCAAGCAAAACGAACAACGAAAGACCTTGGAATTGAAAACTCTCGCTCTCTAATCTATAAATATGAATTTCCTAATTTCCTTTTTTGGTTTCGTCATTTCTGAAAGGATCCTGTTATTTTTTTTTTTTTTCAAACTTATTGTTAGAGCAGAAAATCGAACTCGTATCATTCAAATTAGAAAAAGTAGTCTGACCAGATTTCTCTATGACAGAGGAGAGGTGTCAAGAAATTGACAAGGAGAAACCGTTCTCTTACTTGAGTCAATAATTCTCTTGGGATCCCTTAAGGTTGATGACAAAACCTAGTGAGTTATATTCCCTAATGAGTTAAGAGATAAGATAACTCCTTAATTTTTTTAGTATTCTGAATCCACAAATAAGGATTGCGGCTTCGAGAGCGCAATTCGTTGCTTTTTGAAGAAATTCCTTACCTAAAGGGGAGTTAGAAAGTTGGAAAATAAAGGATCTATAATTTATTATTCTAAAGCGGAACATGTAGTAATGTCAGTTACTTATGTCATTAATTATGTCAACAACGTTGCTTTGTAATTTATAGCTCCAAATTAACTTTCCGCCAAAAGCAAAGCTACGAAATGTGCGTGGTTTCTGGTGTTGGAGGTTTACGATTTTTGCTAATTTCTCCTTTTCACTCAAAATAACAATTTCACAAAGAAGTTCAAGGGCAAATTAGGATGTACTACTAAAAGGATTTGATTTTTCGTAGGAGGGGGTTAGAATTAGAAATGCATCAGGATGACATTTCGCTTATTATTTCTTTATAAAATTATTATTATAAAAACAGTTCTTTGTTTCGCAAACCAACCATAAGTGACATGGAATATGGAAAGTGAGTGAAAGTCGAGCAATGCTGCACCGCCGCACCGCGTTCTTAAATCAAACTAACGGCCATTGTACTTGAAACTAAACCACCCCAGAAATCGTTGCAATTGTGTAATTAGAGTGGAAATGGGAGCTGCGTTATGCCTATATGCCTTTAGAAACCTTGACTTTGATGAGGAGGTCTAGGAAATTGTAGAAAATAATGCCAAACAAAACTAAGGAATTCTATGTCATTACAAGACAACCATTTTCCACAATCATCCGCTAATAGCATGGTTTCACTTTCATTTCAACAGTTACCAACAACTGCAAAAACGCCTTACTATGCTCCAATAATAAAGGTATTCCTCGTAATTTTATACTCAAAATGCCGCCAGTTTACTGCCAATCGAAGCTCTCCAGCTGATTCGGTTGTACCATTCATTCGTTAGTCGTGACAGACAACTGACAAACTTTTTGCCAAAACGAAATAATTGTGAGGTTTATTTTTGTAAATAATGAGTATTTGGGCCCTCATGAGCACATTTGCGGTAAATCGCAAGTCATTCCAAAAATAGGAGAAGGCGTTTAGGCCGCTTTACCGCAACATTACCCATTATTTTCACTTTCTTCAATAAGTCCTAAAAGGGCCTTGTCAAGGATAATGCATTTTTTTAGGATTTTCATGACCAAAGTCTTGTTATAAGTAGTTATAGTAGTGAATGTTATGTTATATGCAGCAGCACTTTTAGGTACTTTACGAAAAAGCATTCAGATCAAACTGGTTCTACCTAAGAAGCGTGTCAAGTTGAGCATCATTTTAATTGTCATTTTGTCATTCTTCCCAATCCTAAGGAATTCCTTGACATTTCTCCATTTTCCGCTTTTTAGTGCACTGGCAAGTTTTGCCTTATTAGTCATTCACAAGTGCACTCTTGTAGACAGAAAACAATGTGCCGTGGGAAATTGTCATTTAAGTTATTATTTAATTACTTCTCAGGGTTAGGCACTCAACCGGCTCTAGAGCTCATGTCCCCATAACATTTCCTGCATTACCAACAAGTCAGCGTCATGAAACGTTTTTCCAACTCAAAGTGACGCCATATTCTCTTCCGTTAAATTTTTTTTTACAACATTATGACCAATGAAGTCTAAAATCCCTGCCGAAAATACTTCTTTCAGGATTCCCATGCGTGTAGATTCATTTTCTGAAAAGGCTATTTTTTCAGAATCCTGAAAAACAACAACTAAATTGCTATCTTTTTGTTTTGCGCAAAAAGTCATCCATTCATGGTAGATGCCGATGATGATGATATGAGAAGTGATGGGAGGGGCTTGTTGTTGCCAATGAGATTTGAGTGTGGAAATGAAGAGCATTGGGTAGAGAGTGAAGGAATGACTTTCCTTGGGTTCTCAGTGTCATGTCATGTCACCAAACAATTGATATTGTTAAGTTAACATTAATTTTGGCTAATTAGTTGTAGGGTGGGGGATGGGGCTTTGTTTTGGGGAACTTTCCCCAAGGGTTTTGTCAATGTTGCGCTGCCTGGGCGTGGGGGTTCCCATTAGGACTTTGTGTGAACCATGACAGACGAAGGAGATAACCTGGTTCTGTCTCACCTCTCCTATTGTTCTCGCATATAAAAGGATCATCGACATGAAATCCTTCTTCAAAACGTAGGATTCCATTCCACCAATCACAGCACAGCTCCCACAGTTCTTTCAGAAGCGTCTTCCGCTCTTCAAAATGAAGGTAGTTGCCTGCTTGATCGCCACGCTCGTCGCTGTGGCCTGGTCCCAAGAAGCCAAGGACAAGGAAGACAAGCCCAACGTCTACCAACGCCTCATTCCGGCCGATGTTCTCAGAGGTAAGATTCTTGCCCAAAATTAACAACGTTCAGAAGATTTCCCATCAAATGTTAGATCGAAAGATCCAAAAGAAGTCTTTCACGGTCCTTGGATTTAACATTTGTCTTTTCTGCAGATTTTCCGGGAACTTGCTTCGCTTCAACGAGATGCGCAACTTTCGAGCCAGTAAGCTTGACAGCCTTCATGAAAACAATAAAATTTCAACAAGCATCAATTAGTGAGTAAACCATTTCCTGTCTATTGTTTAGGGTGCAACTTGGGAGCTGAAGCCATTCTGCGGTAAATCCACTTGTATTGCTCAACAAGGCCGGCTCTGGGAATTGGTAGAGGACTGTGGACCGCTTCCCAAACCCAATCCCAAATGTAAACTCTCGGACAAGACAAACAAGACGGCCGACTTCCCAGCCTGTTGTCCAGTCTTCGACTGCGAGCCTGGAGTGACCCTTGAGTACCCTGAAAGTCGCCCTGAAGGTGGTCCAGGTGCTGGAGTTCCACCCCAAGGCGGAGCCGTAGCTGGAACCAAACAGTAAAGACATGCGAAGCGATCAGGAGACCACGCACACTACCTTCCTAAATTAACAACAAATCCACAAAACTAACGCTGTATGAAACGTAGACGCCTTAGAATTTAGGGGCAACTTAACCAACGCTTGAGCACAACTGTGATCTCCTAGAAATATCAAATAAAAAAAATGAGTCAAGCCAAGTCACAGTGAGAAATAAAATAAGAATTAAATTTACTCCTGGCTTTACACTTCTATTGTTGTGCAAACAAAATAGGTGAAATTTTTTATTTTAATAATGAATCCGTATTCCGTAACGCTCTACCAAGTGCCGACTCCCGTTTCCAGCTGTTTTGAATTCGACGATTTCCCACCCAATCCGAATTCACTCACTAGAAGTAGATATGTGCATCCACCGGTTGGATAAAAATTAGAACTTTCGAAATTTTGTGAAGACAATCACACTGTAATTAGTAATTTGTCTAGGCTTAATTCAAATGGGCAGAAGACTATTCAATACAGAAAATTTTAAAAAAATTTGTTCAACAAAAATTATGAAATTTTGATTTTTTGTTTATAAATTAGTTTTGCTTAAACTATTTTTGCTGATCCTCAATATGAAACTCATTTTCTCCAGAAATCAAGAATAATAAAATTTTGAATGAAGACTCTTGCTTAGTTTTATTTTCTCTCTAATTCAAGTAAGTATGCTTAGGAGTAGACAGTTAGATGGTAATTTGGCGCAACAGTATTTTCTACATAAGTGTACCCCTTTCGTTCAATTCTAATAAAGTTATGAAATTTTGAACTTCAAATACCTGAAATTCCAGATGGAAAGTACGCAAGCTCAATAAATTCCAAAAAAACATGTTTTTAATTTAAACAAAAAAATAAAAAAATTCTAGCGGCGTTTAAGCATTATAATAGAACAATTTAAACGCAAATTTTTTTATTTCAATGACATTAAAACTCGCAGTGATCGACGTCCTGTGTGTCCGTCCGATCACAACGTTTGATAATTAAGTAATCCAAATTATTATTGAAAACAATTTTGAAATTTTCATTTTTTTTTTCACTTTTTATTTAAAAAATTAAAAAAAAAATTCTGGAATTTATTGAGTTTGCGTAATTCCCATCTGCAATTTAACTTATTCGAAGTTTAAAGTTTCATAACTTTTTTTAGAATTGAACGAAAAGGGTAAATTTTTTGTTATAAGTAGAAAATACTGTTGCGCCAAATTATCCTTTTTTTCTTCCTCAGCATAATTGAATTAGTGAAAAAAAAAACTCTAAGCAAAAGTAATTTTTTTAAATTTAAAATTTCAAAATTTTATTATTCTTGATTTCTGCGGAAAGTGAGTTTTATATTTATGATCAGCATACCTGAATTAGTGGGAAAATAGTTTAAACGAAACAAGTTTAAACAAGTAATAATTTCAGAATTTTTTTTAACAAAATTAAAAAAAAATTCTGTATTGAATAGTCTAGTGTCCATCTGTAATTAAGCCTAGACAAACATTCACAAAATTCAGAAGGTTCCGATATTTGTCCTCTCGGGTGGGTGCACATGTCTACTTCTGGTGAGTGAATTCGGGTTAGGTGGGAAATAGTCCAATTCAAAATAGCTGGAAACAGGAATCTGCAGTTGGGCATTACATCTACATGTGTATGTGCATTGCTTTTGCATACTTTTGAGTCAAAAGTTTTGACAGATGACAGTACCAAATTAGAGAAATACGGGGTGTCAGTTTATAATTTGTGTGTTTAATGGTTTCTAAGTAATTATTAATTAATCAATCACAATTAATCATAACTTGGAAAAAGAGGAAATCCTTCGGATTTTCTCATTCATTTACCGCAAATGGCAAAGTTATTTGAAATCCTCTTTACACCCTCTACTACACAATTGTCATTATTATTGTTGACTCCTTCCTGGTATCACATAAAATAAAATAACATCACTTCACATTAAAAACTGTCAATTACTAATTAGTTCAGCTCCTTTCCTCACATTTGTTAGTCGTGCCTACTAATCAATTCTACAGAAGTTTTCTAAAGAAATGAGGCCCAAAGGTGTCGAGTTCAATCGATAGCCTAACATGACACGATTGATTCGATCTGCTTAAGGTATTTTAATAGCTTAAGTTATTTATTGTTAATGCTAATTAAGACTATGATTCTGTAGTTTTCCATGGGAGTGACGCAGCGATCCGATCTAAATTACTGGTTAAAAGTACTGTGAAGCTACCTGCGCCTGTCACTTCCTTCTAATTTTGCCCCAGGGATCAATAAAATCAATAAAATGGCGGACAGCTTCGACGCAATGTTGATTTTTCATTCGGAATGTCAGTCCTTACTGCTCCGAGTACAGGATAGGAGAATGATCTCGGTTAAGTCAACGGAAGTAGGCCGATCCTACTGCCACTACAGCAGCACAAGTACAGTATTTATTCGAGCATGGGAATCGTTTGCACACATCAACCAATGCTCGCCAACTCGACGAAACAATAACATTACGAATCGTCAAACTACCCTACAAAATCAATTTGTAAGGGCAAGGGGATCGAACGAAAACTTTCCTCTTGATATGGTTCAAGTTTTACTACGAGCAACGATTCTTGCCAAATTGAAACGCTGTTTTCATCTTCTAGAATTCGTTGTTACGCTCATGACGTCATTAATACTCCTATGTATAGTAATTTTAAATCATAAGGCAACACAAGCTTTAGTTTCAAGACACACTCAGGATTTAATCTATCCGCTTATGCGCAGCCTAAGGATTGTCTCGCTTCCGGTTATAAGATTAGTTCCGCGACTCTCAGGTTAGAATTCATTAACATGTTTCCATTTTTGATTCTATTTTAGATCCTGATGTAAAGTATTTCCGGATTATTTTTTACAGAACTTTACGAAGAGGACTGTTTAATTGTAAACCCCAATTACTTGAGCAAGAACGCTTACGAGTGCTGGCCGTGTGAGGAATCAAGACAAGTGATAGACATGACCGGAATGAGTAACTTCTCGGCTGTATACGAACATGGCGGTGGTATTCCATTTCGGATCCGGCTCGTTAGTTTCACTATCATTTTCATTGTCAGAGTGCGTAGGATGGTTTATGTTTAAATTAATCCAAATGCTAGGAAAATCCAGTACTTGCAACTGAATTCGGATTAAGTCTGATAGAGAAAATATACTTGAGACACTCTAACCTATTTTCATCAGCTACACTTACTTCCAATGTGAAACATATCCAAACCTTCGCCGATGTATTCCCTTTAAATCGTACACATGTGTTTAAGCGTCACGATGATCTTCATATTGCGTGGTAAATTATTACAGTATTTATTAAATTTTCGTTGATCCATTTCCTGTCTTTCTATTTTTCAGGAAGATCAACAAAGTCACGTATGCGAGATATTTGCGAAAATATTTCCCCAAACCATTTATGATTCCCTCCACAACAGAAATCTCAATCCAGCGCTTCCTCTTCCTGGATAATTTTAATTCGCCGCAGTACAAATTGGTAATTAAATTGCAATACAGCGCTCAGTTGTTCGCTGTTTTGCGGTTGAAGAGCTTCATTTTCCTCTATGTATATAGCCATTTACCGAATTTGAAAATGTGTTCATGTACCAAGCTGGTGGCCGACGCCATATTGTCCTCGTTCCGACTGAAACGTGTTCTAAGAAATGTCGAATGATATCAGTCGTCCTGCAACATGGTGAAGTTTGTAAGGGAATATAATTAAATTATTGTATCGTATTGTATATTAATCATTGAAGTCCGAAAATTCTCTGCCAGTGTTCTATAATTGGCTGTATTGGCGTCCCCAATCTTTGGCTGTTGATTCCTCCATTAATGTAAAAAGGGGTCAAGGGTCAAGTGTAACTTATCTCGGAAGCTTCTATTAAAATAAACAACATCAGAAAATATATGTATCCAATTTATGTTAATAATAATTAACACAACTTATTTCTTCATATTACTCAACTTTTGATTATATTTGTCCTAATTTCCCTACTGAAGACAAGATCTGACTGACGAAAGTTCCCTGGTGATTCTGAAGATTGTTTTTGTCCCGAGACTTCATTTTGACATTTTCCGTTTTGCAACTTAAGTCGTCCTTAAAGGGGCGCTTCAAGGCTAAAATTAAACAATCGTTGAATTTCCGTATCCGATATTTACAAACTAGATTAGACAAATTAACAGACAGTCGTTGCACAGTGTACTTTTTCCACTTGTTTACTACAACAATTTGGACGGTAGGGATAAAAAAAAGCATGTCCATTCTAAACAATGAGGAGTTCTTATGAACCAAATTTAGTTCAGCATGGGCGTACTTTGAAAGTATAGCTTTTTATGCGGAAAACCCCAATTCATCAATCGTAAACATTTAGCACAAGAATTTTTTCTTTAAAAAATTGTAGCGTTCCTTTTTTATTAAAAAGTTACTATACTTAAAGACTAGCCAAACAAGCCGTTCTAGGACAAGTGGCCCAGAAATTAAAATTCCAATCCCCCTGCCCTAGGTATTGCATTGTATGCATATTCTAGCTAACATTAGAGTAAGCTAAAGTTCAGTCAAGTGCGAGAGTACGACCACCCGATTTAGTTTCGTCGATTCTACGTCGATTGTATGTTTTGCAATAATACAGTGAGAATGTAAATGTAACCCCCGTAAACACTTTCTCTTGGGTGGGGAGGAAAAACTCAAATCCTGTTCACTTTGCACAGCAACTCATTTCCGGGGAATCTCTCCACATTTGTGCCGCTTCCCAAAGTGTGAGGGCAGGCATAGATAGGAGAGCTCATGTCGTCGTTTAAACTACAAAGTAAATAAGTTAATAGTCTGTCCAGCGAGTCCAGCCATTCTATGTATTCTCAAGGGTCAAATTTAACACACTTGATGATTTTTAGTGTTTGATCAGTAAAATACCATTACTAAAAATTAAATTCACCCGTACGTCTACCTATTCACAGTACGTTCATTTACAAAATCATGCAAAAAATATGTTGCACATTTTACATGTGTGACGTCACAATTAATTAAATAACCACTAAAGGTCATAGTGTAACGCATGTACATAACATTAATAATTGTTGAACCGGCTAAACTTTTAAAAACATTTAGTAATCGTCCCAAACGCTAACAAAACAAATAATGAGCTATTCAGAATTGCAGCTATAAAAAGTGTAGTTGAGCTGAATCAACTTCACTTTACTTGCCGCCGCGGCACTTTTCGTGTAGTTGCAGATGTCTTTGTGGCTTCAAAGTCGCAACTACAGAAAATTTTCCCTTGTAGCTGGTGAAAGTAGCACCAAAATGCAGAGCTGCAAGATTCTGTTATTTGGCTTCAAAACTACAGCGCAGAATTGCAAACTACATTTTGAAGCTGCAGTCGGCTGGTATATGTGAATGGGGCAGGGGCTTTATACCTTTCCTTTTCCTTGTGGTCCAGCTAAAATGTTGCAGATATTTTAAAAACAAAGTTCACCAAATTTTCTACATCGTTGGTTGAAAATATTTTCATTTTTTAGTATTAATTGATAAATTATTCAGGTTTAAAATTTTGTTTCCAAAAAAATCGGTAGTTATGATTAACTTTTCTTTTTGCAATTTTGTCAATCAAACCTCTAGCCTGAAGTGTCCTCTTTCATTTGAGTATTGTGGTGACTTGTAGACTTACTGTACACTTCTGTATGAACTTTTGAGTAAATTTTGATTTTCCATTTAAAATGCATCATCAATTCATCATCCTGGAAATTTTTGAAATCGCTAATAAGCTTGAAGCCCCATCTTAAAACTGAAAATATTGACTAGAGTTCTCGTATCCAGGTAGGTTTTTATTATACGAAAGATATCTTATAGTCACAAGAGGTTGACTATTTGGGAGAATTTTAGTACAATTTGCATTGCTGATTTGATTATGGTAACATTATTAGGGACAATGTCCATATGGCCCTAATCCAAGAATTACTGTGTATTTATTACCTAATATCTCGAGGGCCCTGCCTGAATTTTTGTCACGACCATGTCCGTCGCCTATTGAAAGTACTTTTAAGTTGTAAGGTAAAGTGATCTAACTTAAACGCTACAAAGCCAAGTTTACACTTCACTCGCCCTCGAGACAAGATCCTATTCCGTTCCTTATGTGGAATCTGACTTCAAAAATAAATATTACCATCTATCTAAGGGCCCCTGTACTGTCAGTTGGTAATAGTCTTTGACTCACGTTGTGTTCTAATAATTTTCCTTAACCTAAATTATAACATTTGTTGGGGACACAACTGGTTGGTGTAAAAATGTTGGTTTAACTAGAACTATGAACTGCTCTGGATTTTACTTTTAGCTGAACTACAACAACAAGGCTATTACTGTTGGTTGATGCGAAGGGGATACGTTTGCTAACACACTAAAAATCGCTAGGCCGGTGGAGGACTTGGAATTTGGATTTTGTAGCTGCATTAAGACTAATTATTTACCGCCATGTTGGTAGTGGGTAAACCATTAACAAGCTGCTCGAGCACTGCTCATGTGATTTGCTGTTCTAGTTTAGCTGCATGCATTTTTGCAGTTAGAGATCCGCTCTTCGGAGGTACGGAGGGTTTGTTGGGTGGAACCGGTGGAGGTACGCCTCTTCCTAGGCTGTACTTTTTGGCTCCCAATCCCGAGCTTTTTTCTCCAACGTTTGCTTTCGCCTGCAAATCATAAAGTGTAAAGTGCAGTGTAACAAAAATGATGAGTAATTTTTAAGATTTTGTAGTTTTGGTAGCATTACCTGTGGAATAAAAGAATTGCTGCTAGACGGGGCAGGTGATGTAGTGTGAGGTAAGGTAACTGTTGCTGGTTGAGCCTGAATCGGGGAAATTGACTTTGCGATTCCGGTGGCTAGAATATTAAACATAAGTTTATCAATAAATAATTATATCGATGATTTAAATTGATTGAGGCATCGCACTTGCAGTTGAAGAGCAATTTATTTGTTGTCGTCAATGTCATTTGTCATTAACGAATTTAAGTTAAAATGACAACATCCATTTTTGGTGATGCCGCGCCAATGGGGCAACAGATAGAATTTACAGTTTTGACGATCCCGTTCTTTTAAAGGGACGACTGAAATCGTCTTCTAAAAGAGTCTGTCTCTGCCTGCCTGCACTTTCTGGGAAGGACTCCTTTAGACTGTCGTAGTTTTGTTTCTCTTCTACTTGCGCCATGTTTACAACAGTTTTAAGGGTAGAAAAATTCGCAGTACAGAATCAAGCAAAATTATTAACGGATGGCGCAAAAAAAAAACATCGTGTACAATCACGAAGCGAAAAATTTAACCGCTGAGGTCATTGCTTACTTGGTTGTGGTACAGGGACCGAAGAGACAGTTGAAGTAGGCCGCACTATAATAGTTTGAATGGCGCTCTTCTTCGTATTTGTATTGCCCTGATTATTCAGAGAAGCTTGAAACATTGAAACGGAGTGCGCTTCTGCCAACTGCTTTCTCAAAGAGTCATTCTGTACAAAAGCAATAAGGTGAGGATGACACGACACACGAGACACGAGTGATATGAAATTAGCATTTGCATTATGAAATTAAATTTGAATGTTTTATATTTATAAACTTACTTCCGTCCGTAACTGGGCAAATTGGTTTTCGATTTCTATCCTGCAACCTTCTTCTGCACGTACTAACGCAGTTAGCCGGTCTCGATCCAAACGGAAATTACTCGCTTGACGTTCTAATTCTGCCTCCATGCGCAGAGCCTGAAAATATAAAAAGCCAGTAAGATTTTGCTCTCACATACAAGTACTGGAGGAGGTTAAGATTCATTTTACTTTTTGGGATTCTTCCTCTAATCCTTCCGCCATGGCTAGTGCTTGCCGCTTCTCATCCTCGAGCATCGCTAGCAGATCGGCTGACCGTTTCCCCTCTTCAACAAATCTGCGAATAATCTTCTTTCTTTCCGCTAACAAAAGGAGAACGATACTTTTATGGCGCTGTTTGTCCTCCTCGTGAGCAGTTTGTGCTTCCTTTAACTCTTTCCCAAGTCTTGTCCTCATCTGTTTCTCAACTTCCAATTCATTACGTAAACTAGAACCATCTATAAACAGATACACAAAATTCTTTATGCCACATTAAATTTGTTTGTACCGCTTTGTAAGTTAATGTCTGCAACCTTTAGCAGCTGAATTTTTTGCTTTCTCCTCGTCCAACTCCACAACAACAGCGCTATGAAGAGCTTGAGAATCAGTTAATATTTTGTTCAAATGCTTCATGGCATGCCCTTGTCTTCGGACCAGATTTTGAAACGAAAGTTTCTGGCTCTCCCATAGTCTCATAAGCTCAACATCATCCTACGGATATCATGAAATGTAAATGTATTGTAGAAAATAAACCATTCAATACACAAAAACAATATCAGAATTTGAGCCTCACCCTAAATCTCAATACATTTTCCCTTCAAAATTCATATGATTGAATTTGTAGGACCCCGACTTACCTTACATTCAGAGGAGTTAGCAAGAGTCGCAAAGCTATCTCGTTTTAGAGCTGCGAATGGGTCAGAGGTAAGAGAGTACTTATTGTCAGCGAGAAGCCGTTTGACACGTTCACATCTGAGCGTCGCTATCACGATATCCCGAGCTTGGACTTCGCCTTCGAGATATGAAAGAATTTTTAGCAAATCTCCCTTGCTGAGTTCGCTTGACGGGGTCGGTTTCTCCTGTTAACAAAAATATATGTAGACTTTTCGAAATGATTATTCAACGCAACAAACACCGATGACGATGAGGATGACATGTCTCTGCTGTCTCCGGTGTCGAGACACGACAGACGACACCTTCTGCTGTACCAACATGTAATGCCAAGGGCACTGGCCACCGGCAACTAAGGGCTTGTCTGAAGTGCATGATATGAATATAATTTAACAATTGAACTACCTTGATCGTGTTTGAATTGACAGTCTTGTCAAAGTAAGAAGTAAGGACCTTGTCCATGTCATCTGTCTCCATTTTCTTTTACTTTCACTGCTCACTATCCTTCGCAGAATTGAATAAGAAATCGATTGATATCGGTGTTCCAGCACCCTTATCGTCTGTAACTAGTGGAAAACGGATTTACTCATCGAGAGTTTAAGCTTGATGAGTAAAGGCTCACTGACGACAACGTAATGGCATGGGCAGCATGACATTTTGAGTGGGATATTGACCCTCAAAGGAATGTAACTGACTTGTCCAATCCTGCTTCTTGAGGTCAAACAGGTGAATAACCTGATAGTGCAGTTAAATTAGTTTGATTTATTAATTTAATATTCAAGTGCAGCAGAGAGAGAGCAGAGGGATTTTTCCTCGAATCACCACCTCACCGTCATTGCTGGAGACGTTACAGTCTAGCCCCACACCGCTCCTCACCTATCCCCTCATGCACTCTCACTCAATTACAAAATTCAATTCCCAGCTTCCTCTGCATCACTTGGGACAGAATTCGAAACGAAATCAATTCATAAGGATCATAGTGCAGCATCCACCTCTTTTGATAAACGAAAACTAGTAAATGTCAAAAAGCTGAAACGTTTACGACTCAAGTTTTTGGACCACCGAAGGGGCGACAGATTGTGGTTCTTCGGAAGTGATTAATAGGAAAATATAACAAGTCGTTGCACATGTCGGCAGCCTGAACATTTATTTTATTGTGGACCTTCATTTCACTATGAAATGCTTTTACACTCAATCAGAATTAAGAAAGTAAGTTCCAAATACTTAATGCAACATTTTCGTTTAATAGCGTTATTATTTCCAAAAAGAAACACTATTTACTCTATTTACGTACAATTTCTGTTTTGTTGAACGGTTTTAGTAACCTCGTTCAAGTAGAGTTTCTTTAATCAATCTTGCATGCATGCATGTGAATTGAAAAAAATGACGAAATCAACACTTGGAAAGTATCTTAATATTAATTATAATTTGATGATTCTTTATATTATGAGAATTTGAATGTATGTTATGAGAGAACGGTTGTGAGCCTCAGACCGACTGCAAGGGAACAATTAGAAGAGGGGTGGAGTAAATATTGGTGGGAGGAGACACTGATTGAGAGTAGTGGCTGTTTTGAGGATTGATTGAAGGATAGGGTTGTTGAGTAGTGAGTGTTGGGAGTAGGACTTGGACATTCTCTTGCATGTTGTGAGTGTGGTGGGAAGTGCCGATGGTGAGTGTTGAAGGTGGGGGTGGGGGAGGTGTCATAGATCCTTTCAGTCTCCACTTCCTCGGAAATGCAAATGACGTCTCCGCCACGGACTCCGTCAAAGCATCAAACAAGTCGGGATTTGGAAAATGATTTGCCCTAATAAGGGGTAAAGGACAAAGGACCCTTCAAGTCCTTCAATCATTTTCTATTGTCACAAACAGTTATAATTAAAATACAAATATAAAGAACCATTGTTCAGATGCACTTTATCATGTCGAAACACATTGAGACTTCTCAGAGATAACTTGTCCATGACTAAGATCTCCCTCCAACAGTCATTTAAGGGCTTAGTTCCTCTCTTCAGCAACAATTTTCATCAAACTTTAAACAATTGCCTCTCAACGTCTAAAACGTTTTTCACTCCATCAGAATGCCATGAAGAAGCAAGGGCCTCAGAAATTCTATTGAGATTATTATCACAGCGCAATTTCCAGAAGCCAGAAGTTTGAACATTCAAGATTAAGTTATGGCTTCTTTCTAATTGCCTTCCTGGATTATGGAGTGTAGCTTAATTTTTTCAAGGAGATAAGTGGGTAGCGTGACGCTGACAAGATGGTTCAGAAGCGCTTCTATTTGCTTTTCCATTATTCATTCCTCTTCGTCTCTGCCGGCTGACATGAGGGCAGAAAGTGTTTCCTTCATTAATTATGAACGATCCTCCTATTTGTTGGTTCCAATCCAATTCCAAAGAATCGTCAACAAAATATACTCCTTGCATGTCATGTCGTGGAAATGCTGCTGTGCCACTTGTCCCATGGAAATGAAGATGTTTTAATCAATCATAGGAAGGACGACACGAAGGCTTCTCAAGATTGGGCAGCTTTCCCGTGCTGTCCTCTTTTGCGCCCTCATTCCGATTTCCGAAATTGCAGAGTATAAAGGTCCGAGTGTGTAGAGGTAATGGAGGTCATGTCGACCAGTGACATAGAAGTTGACCTGTCTGACCATGATCGCAGTCTGGCTCGTCTCAATTCGGCATCTCAGGGATCACGTACAGGGTTCCAAGTAAGTTTCCGGCCTATTTCCTAGATTTGGTCCAACGAAGGCCTCAAATTGACGCTTTCAACTTGCAGGAGGAAGAAGACGGGAAATTGACGATTGAGGAGATTTTAGATGACGCTGGGAATTTTAGCGTCAATGGGAAAGAGAAAGGTGCTAAATCAGAGGATGAAGTGAAGCTGAAGGAATGCGACATTCCGAAGAGAGCGAAACGGCGTAGGAGCAAGAAGCATGTGGAGAAAGTGCCCACACCTGCTCCAGCGCCTGCGGGGCCAAACGAAAGCAACTACGTCTTGGCTGCCGCAGAGGACATTTGTATCGTACGTTCTAGATTTCCTTTAATAGCACGGCATTCTTTGCAAATGTTTACTAATAGACTAAAGGACAACAATCGGAGGAGCTGGAGGATGGGAAGAAATCAGCGCTATGGCTGCTTTTCAAAAAAGTTCAGCCTGGCTCCGACCTCTCCAAAGTGATGCTGCCCACTTACTTTTTGGAAAGAAGATCTTTCCTCGATAAAATGAGTGACCACTTCTTTCATGCTGACTACTTGTCTTGGTAAGGATTTCATTGACGCTTTGTCACCTAAGGAACATTCCCAGTACTGAAAGCTTTCTTTCCTTTACTCAATTTCAGCAGTTGTAAGAATTAAAAAATTAACTGCGTAATTATGATCATCTTCCTTCAATATTTTCTAAATGAAAACGTTGGAGAGAAAGTCAGTGTAATGCCGGATGTCCTATAGAATTGTTTTTTAGAAGCTCAAAAATAGTTAGACTTTTACAAGTCACTTTAATTACTAAACTAATTTTTTTAATTAAGCTCTCTCAATTTTTTTTCGTCACTGAATATTTGCTGGAATTTTTTTTTATGATTTCGGCAAATTAGCAAGCAATCCTATGTTTTTTCGTTTGTTTTCGTTTTCCTTTCATATTACTTTCGTTTGCAGAAAAATATTTGCAAAAGTGCGGCGTTGACGTTGTCATTTTAACAATTGTCCTTTGTACCCAAAAATGCAGTGCAGCGGGGGAGAATGACCCGTTTCAGCGTATGAAGTGGGTGGTGCGTTGGTACTTGTCTGGGTTCTACAAGAAGCCCAAAGCGATCAAGAAGCCCTACAATCCCATTCTGGGAGAGACATTTCGCTGCATGTGGACACACCCCTGTGGATCAAGAACATTTTATATCGCTGAACAGGTAAGTGATCAGCCCCATGTCACTGCCATCTACGCCACCAACAAGAAGGATGGATTCGTGTTTTCAGCGTCCATTACGACAAAATCGAAATTTCGTGGTAAGCCATTTCTAAAGACATTCAATTTTTACAAAGATATATGATTTGCGTCTCTCTAAAATACGTCCATATATCGCATATTCTGTTGAAAATACTCATAATTGTCCCAACTCTTGCAAAAGGAAATGCCGCATCAGCAATTCTGGAAGGGGTGGGTCAGCTAAAACTGCTCCAGCATGATGAAACGTATGAAATTGCGATGCCAATTGTCCAGTGCAAGGGAATTCTTCTGGGAATTCTAACTTTGGAACTCGGAGGTGCTGTGAAAATTAACTGCCTAGCAACTGGCTTCGTCACGGAATTGGAATTCAAATTGAAAGTAAGCATATTTTTTCTAAAAAAAAAGTACATTTAAAACAAATCTAGTCACCATATTGTTGATTATTCGCCATTTATTTTTTCAATTAGAGCCTCTTCTCAGGAGCAGAGCAAGCCAATCGGGTTACAGGGAAAATGAGATCGGGTCCCAATATATTGCTAGAATTGGACGGAAACTGGGACGACAAAATTGTAGGCAAAGTACCCAAATCCGAGGTAAGACAACAAAGGCAACTTAAATCTATATTAAAGTAAAAATATTCGTATAGAATCAGCACAACTAATTATCACTTTCTAGTACCGTGAGATAATTTGGGAAGCCACGGATGAAATAAAAGCAACTCGACTATCACGATACATTATTCCGCTGGAGGAACAGGGTTAGTTAATTCTAATGACAATGTTTCACTTAATATAATTGACGGTTTTCAAAGGTGACAAGGAGTCTGAGAAGCTGTGGCTCAAAGTGTCTGAGGCCCTTGACAAAGACGACCAACCAGCGGCCAGCATGGAGAAGACGCTTCTCGAAGAGTATCAACGTCACGAAATGGAAGCTCAAAATGCTCAAAATATGCCTTGGACACCAAAGCATTTCATAGAGGTCGGTTGCTAATTGCCTTTCTTCTACTAGTTTTTAGTTACTGTCTGCTTGATCAATGATTAGGATGGAAACCAATGGCGATATCGACACGAAGATCATAGTCTTTGGAACAGCAAACGCGATATCTGCGAATACGAGAAAAATTATGTTATAGCAACATTTAAGAAGGGTGACGTTGCAGTGCCCCAAGCACAGGACATTATCCCGATCCATTCGCAGTTGTATTCGCGATCACAGCAATTGAGTCAAGTAAGAATTTTGATACTTGAATCATCCCAGGCTCGAATTCAATACCACATGTAATGAGCTCTTTAATTACTTTAAAACTAATTAAAGTCTATACATAGATAGTCCCCTAAAAGATTAATGAAAAGGAAAATGTGGTACAAGTCGATTTACCCCTCAAAGACAGCTACAGGGCATACGATAAACTAAGCCCGATACTTGGAAAATAACCAATACCCTTTGCCTAATTTTCAGTCGGAATATTCAAGGGACATTCCGTCGGACAAGCTTGTACCCGAGTTTAATCAAAGGGCAAGTAACCGACAACTTGTGGAGCTTCTGCGGCAACTGCTTTTACGACAATTGGAGCAGTCGGAGGAGATTCAACAGTTGAAAGAGGCAGTGGCTGACATTCAACGAAAAATTGCCAAGCCCAAAGAGGAAGACCCATTTCGAATGACTAACACCATTTTGGTGAGCGTCTTTGGCGTCGCACTTCAGCTCTTCGCGATATTCTTTTGGTTCGGCGTCAGCCCGCTAATCCCAGTAGTTAGGAAGCCCTTTTAAGGCGAATCAAAAACGCTACTTTAGCGTTTAGCCCCTATCGAAAACTACAGCTGGGCTGGAGCGATCGACACAGCGAATTATCACACATGCACTATGAAATGATTTCTTGTTGCGTCCAAGAATGAGAAAAAGTGAAGCGTAGAAGTAATAAAAAAAGCCATCCTAGAATTTGAGTTTTTGTTAATGGCTGACTAAATTTATTGTGGTAATATTGAAGTATTTTTTTTTAAATCATTACAAAGATTTTAATTTTGCAAAAAGTTGTTTAGTGAAGCTTAAATTCTTAAGAGAAGTGAAACTATAAGCGCCGGATCTTAATTTTAAACGACTTTGATAAAGGACATAAATTATTCTTTACGACATGTAGTGTTCTAGCAGCCTCGCTCATAGTTCTAGTGTGAATCAAAAATAAAACTTTTGTTACGATTAAGTGAAATATTCGACTGCTGTCTTTGGTAAGATGCTTGTTGCTTGGACTTCCGGTCCTTTATAAGTCTTCCTCAAATGAAACAGACTTCAGCTCAAAGTCTTTGCCGCATTTGGAGATGGCATCAGTCATTGCATCGTCTTCTAGCGTGCCTCGAATCGTTACCAGCTTCGTCGCCAAGTCCACATCGTAAGAGTCAACTCCCTTACCTGTACCGAAACCAAAAGCTCAAAAAATTAAACAGATGGATCGATAGATACCTAGTACACGCTGGCATTGCCCGCCCTCACCAATTTGACGTTCCAAACTACGCTTGACGGCATTGACACATCCTTCACATGTCATCTCAACATGAAATTGGAATTTCTAAGAGAAATAATAACTCGTGTTTTAGAAACCAAAGAAATCAAGATAAGGCCTTCAATCAATAAGCAATCATTTAGTGATTTAACTTTTAGTTACCTTTGTCTTCGGCATTTTGTTAGTTGTAGCCGTCCGTCTTTCGGTGATTACTAGTTAGTTGAGTTTGAGTAGTTAAGAAATTCAATTAACAATACTGATTAAAGTGACCTTCAATTGTCTCCAGAGGGGTTGTTCACCTCACGGAATGTAATAATGTAAATCAGCTGTCACGTTATTTTCACAGGATTAGTCAAAGCATATGTACACTCGTACATGGGCATACAGCTAAATTTCAAGGCATCTTATCCACACATTTATATTTAATTAATTTTAATTTCATTAAAATGCCTTCATGATTAAAACGTCAAAATGCAGCTATAATTTAGTTATTTTTAATGTTGATTAACTTAATGTTAGTTTAGATGTTCCATACCAATAAGGTGTTTCCCGTCTCTGCTACTCCTGAGTTACATTGCTAAATGGTATGTTTTTGTCATACCGGCTGGAATTCGAATGGTGGTATTTAGAATTTAAGAATTTGATATTTGTAAATTGCAATTTAGGATTGCTGAACGAATCAATGCTGTTTATGAAGAGTGCGTGAATGAGTAAGTTGCAGGATTTAATTGCTGGTCGTTTTTTAATGTGGAAAGAAGAGTAAACTGAACGTATCCAGTAAGCGGGTAAGCTCTGTTGTTGCTACGTATTTAATTTAGTCAATGTACAAACGAACAGGTACAAATTGTTTAGTGATGGTTAATGTAAGACTCTGCAGATGAAAGGTCTGCTGCTCTAAACAACGAGCCCACTAACAAATCTGTTCTGCAAATACGAAAGCCCGATCGGGTTCGGAAGGCGAATTAATGCTGTACAAGTGTACAGTACATAAGCTTGTTTTCGTGAAGCGCGAATGGGTCATGTTCGTGTAGAAAAGAGGAAGGGAAAGTTTTTCTAAAAATCCAACCACGACACCAAATATTTCTTGGTAAAACGATTGATTTCTTCTACATTAAGATTATTGGAAACAATTAAGGTATCCGGTACGAAGTTATTTATTTTAATACCTCACACCTCAGCCGCCAAGACACACGGCTGTGGTTTAGCATGGGATGAACCCCTAATCGTTAGAATCCTAGAGAAAGAGATTAGTGTAGATGACTATCAATTTAATTTTAATTTGGACTAATTCTTTTCGCTTGTCCATTTTTCAGGAAGGCGTGATTATGTTGCCATCCTTGAAATTCTTTGGGAAGGACAATTGCCCGTATTTTAAAGCTGGGCTATGTGAACGTCCGCACTGCCCATTTCGTCATGCATCGACATCAGGTCTGGCAATTTAAGTCGCTGCTTATTGAAGTTGTAATCTATGTGAACAGTTCATGATTTTACAGCTCGACGAGGAAGTGAATTCCCTCTGGTTACCACCACTGGCGAAGTGGATTATCCTATGCCGAATTCAAAGATTCTGATCCACGAGAAAACAGAAGATACGCTTGATAACACTCACAAATCAAAGCGCATCAAATTAGAACTGGACGTAGACTTGGTCGATATAAAAGTGAAAGAATTGCCCAGTATTGATATCGAGAATGAACCCAGCACGGATGTCGCTTCAAAAATAGAAAAAGAGATTAACACCAAAGAAATTAATTTGCTTGATGAAAAGACGTTGTTGGAAGATGAATATGAAAGTATGCTTTTGGGTAGTGATGATGACGATGAAGATATTTCCATCGATTCGGAAATGGCAGAGCAGTTTCTCCTGCCTGAGGATACTGGTTCTGAAGATCCAGCCGAACTCGTTGACGCTTGTTACAAAGAATGGCTACGAGCCAAGCAGGAACCTCCAAAATCGTCTGAATGTGAGAATATGGTTAAAAGTATTGGGGAGCCAGAGCCGATGCAATTGCTACCGTCAATTTCACAGGGAAATTCCAAGTCAGCAAATCATATCTCACCACACAAGCGTTTGGCTCATCGTCCAGATAATCTTTCGAGTTCAAATATAAAGTCAAATACGAAAAAGGTTGCAAAACTTACTCCTGCAGAAACATTACTGCGACGCTTTGAGATACGTAAAACTAAACCAAAAACAGCGGATGATGAAGATAAGTCTAAGCAAATGCAGAAACCTAACTCTGTACAACCAAAACCCAATTTAACTACTGTTTCTCAAACTAACGAAAAAGGATCAAGCCGGAAAGCTCATGTACCTGTCTTGGTAAGTGAAACTTCTCCAGAATTTTATCGCACTACCACTACCACCGATACCGATAGCCAAGACTTCATCACCAGCTTATTTTTTGTTTTTGTTTTGTTACAATACAATTGGTCTCAGAAATGTGTATGACGTTTACTAACGGATATGAATCGAGTTTGTAAATACAAAATCATTTCAAATTTTGGCAAATCCTTAATTGAAGTTGTCAGCATTTTTGAGGTCTAGTATTTAAGATTCTTCCGTGAACCGCATACGCAGGTACTTTTGAGAACCATTGGTACTTCCGGACTTCAGTATCCGAAGGTTGTTTGTTGTTCTAATTATCTTATTTATTTAGGAAGTCCGACGTATTCCACTCATTGGCCGAGACAGTATTGTCGCTTCTAAAATTCCTCTCATTACACGCCAACATACGTTGGAACAGTTATTTAAGGCTTGCGAACAAATTTATTATAATAACGAGGAAGCATCACAGCGTGCTGTAGAAGAAGAGCTAGCGCTCGCAACAAAGCATAAAAGCAAACCGGTTTATGTTGGTTCCTCGGCAAACTGTCTAAAGCGATTGAGGGATGAGGCTTCAAAAACACAGCAGACCATAAAAACTCTCCAGTCCAGTAAGTGTATTTGATATTTTTATTTATCAAGTGCCGAAAGCGTCAAAATATTCTGAGCAGGACCTGATGCCAAGACTGAAAACGGAAAAACCATTAAGATCTCACCTGCTCTTTTGGAGAAAAGATCTCTATACCAAGCAATAAGGAAGTACGTTTTAACGCCTGAAGAATTGAGTGATAATGGATTTCCAAGAATACATCCGAATGGAGATCGTGGTATTCACAAGTTATTTATTTGAATTAATTTGTCATTGAAATCATAAAACCTTTATAATATTTGCTATTGCTTGCTGTTTTGTGTAATTTTGCTTAAGGTCGCATTACTACGAAAAGTAGAAAGACGAAAGCTCCCTACAATGGAGATCCAACCACCAGAGTTTGCGATCGCTGTCACAAACAGTTCATCGTTGCACTCGACGGAACTCCTTGCGTTAAGGAAGTATGTATTTATCACCATGGTCGTAATTTCAAGCGAAGAGGTATTTAGTTTTGCGCTTCTTGTCACTACTGATTTACCGTTCATACGACATTCATATTATTCCAAAGTGCAGGGAAATTACGAAGGAAGGTATACTTGCTGCGACGGAGAATCCAATTCTCGAGGGTGTACCGTTGCCAACCTGCACGTATCAGTTCATCCTTCAGATGAAATCTATGGATTTGTGGCTTCAGTCAAAGAGTTAGGAGCTGATGACACAATGGGCGATGACCCTTGGGATATTGTGGTATTATTTTACCAATCTTGAATTAAATTGTTAAGATTCGAAATTTATCTACTTGGAGTTGAGTTACTATTTTTCTTATATTTGCAATCATAACCAAACGTAAACGTTTTATTCTAACACTAACCCTACTAAGTGATGTCATACATTTTTAGGCTTTAGATTGCGAAATGGTATACACCACCTACGGAAACGAGTTAGCGAGAGCAACATTTGTTTCAGTCGGCAAAAAAGTATTGTAAGTAATAAATTTTCACTAAAGAATATCCTCCAAAATGCTCAAATATTGGTTGAATTACGTTTCAGATATGATAAGCTTGTGAAACCGATCCATCCGATAATCGATTACAATACGAGATTTAGTGGAATTACTGATGAGATGATGAAGGATATCACCACCACTCTCACCGACGTCCAGGCAGTGATGCTCACAAGGTTACGGCCAAATACGATTCTGATTGGACACAGCCTGGAGTCGGACCTGATGGCATTAAAAATTAAACACGATTGTGTGGTAGACACATCAGTCATGTTCCCACATCGATTGGGCCTCCCATACAAACGTGCCCTTCGAACTTTAGCAACTGACTGCCTCGGTAAAATTATTCAAACCGGTGAGCATGGCCACAACAGTGAGGAAGATGCCATGACAGCACTTGAGCTTGTACTCTGGAAAGTAAAACGAGATGTGGCTCCTACTACCAGTAGTTAGTGAACTCCAACACTAAAAATGTGAGAAATTTATCGATTTTTTCGGCATTTTTAGAAAGACGGGTAGCTCGTTATAAGACCGTTAAGCTCGTTAAGATAAACTAAATGTTGTCATATTGAATTATTAAATTATGGCAATGCTATTATCCATCAACATTCGGCAATCAATTATAATATGCACTCGCGTTAATTCTTAGTGATAGACTTTTGTTGAATCGGGGTTCTACCTTCAAGTCAGTAACCGTAGTGCATCAGATTATCGTATTTATTTATTGATTATATACCTCAATACATAAATTCAGTCATAAATAGCTGCCTGTTTTTATCTTCTAGTCTTTCTCTTTCAATAAGCTGCGCTACGCGGTAAATAGTCGAGGAGAAAATTAATTTTGCGTGCTAAATAACAAGTGACGTAATCTTCTCATCACTCGTCATTTGAAATCCACCGATTACAAGATGTGGTTTACAGATTTTGATCACCTTACGGGAAATGCGTCTGAGATTGTTAATTCCTAAAACTCAACTTAAAAATTGAGACAGCTTTACAACGCTCGTGGTTGCCTTTGTTGTCTATTATTTTCCACCCATACACATCATTTGGACCTTTCAGTCTTTGTAGACAATTCAACCGCTGTCAGGCTGAGGTTGCTAGATAGGCTCACGATCTTTCACATAAAATCGAGATATCGGTTGTCATAAACGGAAATGAAAATTACTTGACTTAACGTCATGGCAGCTTTTGATCGCCGAGGTAAAATCGCACGTGAACTTGATATGATAACGGCTAATTTCTGTCTACCTCGGCCTTAGTCCTCCTGTTCAATGTCATCCCAGGAAAACCGCCGGCCGTTTCCTTCCCCTAAATAATTGTAATGATCCTCGAAATTGACGTCCATGCTTTTGAGTTCCTTAAAACGAGAATTGAGTAGTTGTTCTGCAAAGGAATATAATTCCAAGTCTAAAGAATTTACGGCCTTAACTACTTCCAGTTGTTCGATGCTTGCTGTCTCTAATGTTACTTTAGAATATGTATCTTCGTTTTGGGTAAATGGAGACTTGAAGTGTATTCCAAACGTTTCTTCAAAAACATATTGCGAAATCTGAAAATCCAGGAGTAAGAAGCTATACAAAAAGAAAAACAGGCTTCAAAAGTAATTACTGGCATACCTTTTGATGCTCCGTTAACCCAACAAATGACATCGTCTCCAAATTAAGTTTAGCTGAAGCAAGTAGTATTCGGTTACGTTCGTTTTCAGGCATTATGGATCTGTTTAAACGAAACCAATATTAAAAAATAGAACTATATAAATATTTAGAAATATAGAGCGCTCTATTGCAATGATTGATAAACTGGACGGCTTAGCGCAAAAGAAAATCTGAAGAAAAGTTGCTTAATTTAAATTGCAGAGGTACTGTGTTGCACATTCGAATCGAACCTGTTATAGCATCCCACGAGAGAAAGGTCTGCAAGCATTCGTGTTTGTCTATTGAAACCCATATTATGCGGACAAGACAGGAATTCACTCAGTGTGACACCTTTCCAACTCCGTCCATCGTAACAACTACCAAGTTCCTAATGGAGCAATTATAGTAACGTAAAACGTTCTACCAGCCAAACATAAAGCCTTCGTACCCGAGCAGTAGCAAATTTTCCAGCACAATTATGTCTGGAAGCCTTCCAGGTAGCACCACGTTGTACATGACGAAATTCTGACAAAAAGCGATGAACAGGATCCCGGAGCATTGTCATGTAAAAGTACCTGTTAAATTTGTTAAGAAAAAGAGTTTTCTAGTTAAGTTATTTTATTGGGTTGGGTTGATTCATACCTTCGCTGATTTTCTGAACCAAAGGCTTTATTAAGTTCTGTGTCGACGCAAGCGCTTAATTCAGTCCAGTCAGCATGAAGCCCACATACCCAACCTGTGGCAAATCTACTGAAAAGCCATGGCTCGGAATTCACTTTTGATTTATTTGCACCTATAATGTTAGGAATGGTATTGTGAGCTGTGTCTACGTTATGAATTCTTTGCTCGTTTCCTTTCCCAATTAAAAACCTTACCATGTTCAGTGCTAAGTTGTGGCCTAGGACATTTACAACGCTTCTTCCGTTTCCAACAAATGCAAGGCTGTTCAATGTCCAAATCCTGGACAATATGCTTCTCAAACGATGTTCCGCCAGTTTTCTGAATGTGAAGCAGGACGAGCATATCAGTAGCAGAAGCATTAAATTTTATACCAGAGTGAATGATGGCGCGGTAAGGTACGAGCCCAAGCGTTGCTGACCCTTGTTTCAGTCCTCCGTAGTTCGAAGTTTCAAGATATGTTAACGAGGGCTTAACGCCGTCATTTTTCATTGATAGTACTTCTCCAGGTAAGTAATCCTCTACCTCTTCAGTTACGAGGGATTCCAACCGGAGCGGGATATGTGCAGATGGAGAGGGACTAATACTTGGCAAATTATGCCATGGGACAAGGTAAAGAAGAAAGAACAAGGTGCCCCCACATACAACCTGTATCCCCCCAATACAAAATGTTATCAATGATTCGAATGGGAATTGTATAATTGTAATTATGAATATGAAAATTCGCGAAGAACTTACGAGAGTAGATGGGGTCCTCATAGTTATTTAGTTTTGGTTCCAGGAGAACCAACTATTCAACTTTAGATTCCTAAATTTTAGTTTGCACAACTACAACATTGTAGTGAGCTGCAACGCACTAGCTACCATCGTTTCTTCTTCACTGAGCTGCCAAGTGAATACCCATTCATAAGATGATAGGGCTTAATTGCGATAGGCACTGGATGGACAATGGAGTCCAAAGTCTAAACTAATTTAATTCAATTGTTCGCAAATTGAGTGAATAAAGAACGTCGAGCCGCGAATATCTGCATTTGGAAAGGAAGTGAAGAGTTAAGATCACCTTCAGTCACCTTCATACTCCGGTCTCCGTAGCGATGATATTTCTCCATTAACGAAACGATGAGATGGCATACAAATTGATTTAACGTAAAATAGCACTTGATTGATTTCAATAGGTGTCGTATGCACTTTAGGCTTGGAGATCATTCTCTTTGAGTTGTCGAGATGCGTCGGAATGTGGGATACAAAGTAAAAATACATTTGGTTTGGGTTAAGCGACAATATATGATAATAGTCGTTTTAGCTGCTAATTGAACACTAAAGTTCAATTATTTATCTTGAAGGTAATCTCGTAGCAGTGGCTTGTTAGTTACTTTCCTGCGTGATGTTCTTAGTCAAGTCATCTTGACCAAAATCGGAAGCAAGTCTATATGCATCCAAATTTTGTTACGAATCTTGCCTGTAGAGCGGAGGAAGCCAAACTAAAACTACAAAAGAAAAAAAACTAGATTCATTAGTTTTTAACACTTGGGTTTCGGGTAAGCTGGAGACGCGGAGGCGGAGCTACAGCTACCCGTTGCTTAACCGTAAAATCACAAGTCAAAAATGAATGTCGGCTAGCGAGTGCTTACCTTAAACTGGAACGTTACATAATAAAGGACGATTCTGGGCGGTCACACGACTTGTTTTGACTTGACACTTGTGTAAGCTGCTTCCTGTTTGGAGGCTTGGACCGATAACACTGAAGGACCAATTTCAACAGCTAACCTATTTGGTAAAAGTTGGGCCGAACTTAGGTAATAGTTAAAAGATATTAATAAGGATGTGAATTCGGAATTAAACTTATTTTCTTGTTTCTTACCTCAGGAAGCACTGTCATTGTCAAACTGTGATTGCCACTTAAAAGAAGGAGGAAGACGAAGACCATCTCTTGGTTGCTCATCCGACAAAGGAATGTGCCTGTGATGGAGATGAGAAAAATGGTAGTTAATTGATCAATTAACTAATCATAGCAACAACACAATTGAGAATTGGTCAGATGCTCCTTCCTAATCCTACCCTTAAGCCCGGACTCCACTGCACGCCTCAAGCAGGTTGTTTGGGGCAGTTCTGCTTGAAGCGGCTGCTCCAAACACCTCCTATACTCCACCAAAACTTTTGCTT